>CAUYRH010129396.1:0-23512 GCA_963574655.1 Perodicticus potto
CTCCCTGAAGTTTCTCAATCAAAGGGATGGCAAAGGAGAATGTTTTCCCAGTTCCTGTCCGTGCCTGCGCAACTAAGTCCTTCCCACTGTAGACATGATGGAACGTCTTTGCTTGTATGGGAAACAGGAAGGTCACCCCTCAGACTTTGAGAAGTTTAATGGTCTCTTCAGATATGGGAAAATTAGAGAAAGCCCCTTCTTTTTGTTCCATAGGTATTTCCTGCTCTATCTCACTATTACTTTCTTCACTGGCAGCTTCAAGGGAGTTAGAGACAGGTTCAGAATGAGAGAATCCATTCTTCAGTTCAGGGCTCTTCTCTACTGTTTCTCCGTTCACTTCCTTTTCTTTCTTCATCCTCTCGGGCTTAGGAGCATCTCCTTCTTCAGAAGGCTCCTCACTTCTTACATTTTTTATTTTAGCAGAAACAGCTTTCTTCTCCAAGGGCTCTTTTTTCTTTTTGGCACTTTTGGTTTTAGGAGAAACAATGTTATCTTGAGACTGCTCGTCTTTCTTTTTTGCCTTTCTGGATTTAGGAGAATTCATGTCAACTTCAGAAGGACTTGCTTTTTTTTTTTTTTTTTTTTTAACTTGTTTAGCTTTGGGGGAAATAGTTTCTTCCTCTTCTGCTGCCTCTTTGGTCATACTCGATTTTGGTTTCTCTCTTCTCTCTTTGTTCTGAAGCATCTCCACTTTTTTCACGGTTGTGTCTGATTCCAAATCCGCGTTGCTAAGAAGCCTTCCCGGCATTATTCACCACCTGCTGCCCGAGCCGACCAGTCGCCACAACCGCGTGGACAGGAAGAGCCCAATACATTTTTAAAAATGTATACATGGGAGCCATCAGAACAAAGATCCAAAGATACAGGGAAAAATGTCAATTTTTATGCTTAGGTTGAACAAAATATGGACAGTTGTATGGAAATACAACTGGACAAGAATGATAGGATCTAATATTAGTAGATTGAGTGGGGAAATGCAGTAAGTTCTGTGTAGATTCTTCTTGGCCTCTCTGAGTATACATTTCTTGTTTCTAGACATTGGGCAGGACCCTCTCTGGAACTGGGTCCTACGACCTACAGTCAAGCAAGGTAGGTCAGATAATTTCTTTACGGCCAGTTTTTACACAGTAAGGTGGAGCGGAAGTTAGGGTGATCTTTTTACGTTTTATGATTATCTTCAGGGCAAAGGGGTTCTGGCTTCTATGATCCATCTTAGAGAAGAGAGATTCTAGTTTCTATGGCCAGCCTGGGGGAGAATGGGATGAGAGACAGGAGGGCAGGAGAAGGTCAGAGGAAAGCTTTTGCTTCTGGGCCCTTCATTTTGGAGTATTGTTTTCTGAGCCTCAACAAAGTTTGCTTCCAAAAAAGATTAGCCACTTTGAACGAAATAGTCCCCGATTTTACTTAATTCCAAATATTCAAAAGATGCAAACACAGGGTGTATTTATAATAGACAACTATTTTAAATTGCACACGAACTTTATGAATACCCTGTATTACCTGATTATACATTTTTTAATTTGGAAGTTACTTAGCCCAGCAGAAGAATTGGTTAATATTGACTGCAAGTTGATTTCTGCTATACCAAGTATAAATGACGGCTGACTTTATGAGCTGATTCAAAATGCTGTGTTGTTTCTGTGGGGGACATTGGGGAGGGAGATGTCTCTTTCCTTCTTTACAAATTTTTAAATTAAGAATGGTGATGCTTTGGATGTGATGTTTATTTCCCATGAAGAAAGCACATTTCTTGATAAGTAGAGTTTTTTTGTTTTCTCCAGCATCAAACACCCTCTGCTTCAAATTAAAACAGGTTTTTTATTCTATTCTGTTTATTTAGTAAAATGATGGAGTAGAAAGAAATTTTAGTGAGTCAGTTAGTTCTAATAGTCAGAATAGTAGGATTTGGACTCATAAAAACTGCATTCCTCTCCAAATCTCCTCCTTTGCTATTGCATATTCTTGGTAAATTTACTTCATCTCTCTGAGCCTCAAAGAGACTTCTTCCTCTGCAAAACATGGCAGATAATAATGACTACTCAACAGGGCTCTGGTGGGGCGAAGTGAAGTTGTGGTTGCAAATTACTTAGCCCAATCCCTTGCTCATAATAATCAATCAATATTACTTATTAATATTATTAGTAATATTGTTAGTGCAGTGGGTAATGAATGGACATGTGAACCCGATAGACTAACATTTAAATCCCCACGCAATGGAATTTGCATGGGGTTTTAAATCTTCCTTTTTCTTTGAAAGAAAAAGGTTAGTTTTTAAATAAAACCTACACTGAGAAATGACAACCGTAACTTATGACGGACCATTCCATATAAGATAATTTTTTTTCCCCTTTGGGTAGTACAAAATTTTAACAAGTATGTTTTTTTGCCTTGGTGGAAGTTATCTGAAAACCCTATCTGGAACTTTTGAATACATGGAAATTGCAACAGCTCTTTGTGCCCAATTCACGCCCTATGTACTCACTTTTATTCTGCTCTCATTCCTATCATTCAAACTAGTGGTTCTCAACCCTGAAGGTACTTTATTTTTATTTTTTGCATTATTGTACATTGACAATTTATAAATAGTATATAGATGTACTTTAGAATTGCCTTTGAAGCTTTATAAAAATTCCTGATGCCTGAGCCCCAACCCCAGATATTATTTATTTGGTCTTATTGGACTAGGAGTCTTTTTTTGTCATCTCCCAACTCTGTTCTTCTCTCTTCTTTATATCATCAAGTCTTACCTTCTCTACAAAGCCACCTCTGTCAGTTAGGAGAGCTGAGGTTATGCTGTCGGACCAGCTCCCGGAGCTCAGTGGCTTAAAAGAATGAAGGTGAACTTCTCTCTGTGCACTGTATGTCCCTCCCACCTCAGCGGAGGCCTTTCCCCTCTTCACCTTCACTCCAGGGTCCAGGCTGGCAGCAGGTCCTTTTTCTGGAATGTTTTTGGTTGCCATGTCAGGGGAAGAGAGGAAGGAAAGTCTAACAATGGCAATTGAACGCACGAGCGAAGTGATACATGCCACATTTGCTTAAGATATTTTGGTTAAAACTGGCCATCTGGCCACACCTCGCTTAGAGGAGAGAAAATTGCCAGCCTATCATGTTCCCAGAAGAAGAAACCCAACTTTGGGGAGCAGCACCAGCCTCTGCCAAATTAGACTTCATCTCACCACACTTTGCTCCCCTTCTCTGAATCTCCATTACGCTCATCTCTACCATGTAGGGAATCACCACGTCACGGTCTGCTATTTTAAGTTTTAGATCTGGAAGAGAACCTGGAAATCATGTGACCTAAGTTCCTTGAAGACTTTGTTTCTTAAAACCAAGGGAGATTTCAATTTATTTTTAATCAAAATGACCAAAACAGCAAATGTCATCAACTTATTCCCCCCCCCCCCACCCACCCAGTGAAACAAGCTCATTGTTGAGCATGGGAGGTACTGGGAGGAAATGCATTTCTGCCCTCGGCTGCTGCTGTGTGCTTCCCTCATTCTGAGGGTGCCACATGTTTGCAGAGGCCTCCACATTTGCAGAAAGGTTCCCTGTTCCCTTTTAACTCTGCCCTTACTCACACTTTGGTGACTTTACTATCTATGAAGGAAATAAGGCTTTTGAAGAAAGTGATATCTTAGCCATCCCAAAGTTTCATTGACTACATTTTTGCCATGAAATAGCCTTAAGAGGTAGGTGGGCTAATAAGCCAGACACAATAATTTCATGTGAAGTAAGACTTCTCAGGCCTCAGTGGAGACAGAAGAATTTATCATTCTGAAACAGCAGGGTGGGTCCTAGCCTGGGTGGCAAGCTTTGTAAATGAAAAGATTCCAAACTCCCCTTGGTAGAGTGGAGTTACTTACTAGTCCACTGCAGTAATTTAGATACAGCGTTAGTAGCTGAGGGTCAAGGCAAAAAAGAAAAAAAAATGGGGTGAGTGAGACTTGGACCTCTTCTCCTATAAGGACAATTCTTCTTAAAAAAATTCTTTCTGTCTCTCCAGTGTCTTTGGCCATCTGAAAACTACATGATGTTAGCCCATACTTTACTCTGAGAACCCACTGATCCTTTTGCCATAAGGTTATTTGACCTCCTTTTAAAAAATTTTACAGTGTCGGTCTTTAGCTGAATAATTTCAAACAGATTTGCCTCCCAAGATCCCTTTTCTTTGTGGAGCAAACCATGAAGAAACCCTTGGATAGAGGGTGAAATGACGAATACCTTAAACCTCACAAACTATTAGGAATCAATTTCTCAAGCATCAGACCTAATTATTCTCCCTCCCCCAATTTCAGTTCAGGAATCCCAAGGTTAAAGAAAAGCAGCTGAAAAAACAGTACTCTTGGTTGAGGCTCCTGGACTGCCTAGTTTTTGTTTTATGTAACTGTAGAATAGGAAAGGGTGAGAACATCCAGTATCTGCCCCTTTAATTGCCAAAAAAGACAGAACATGCAGAGAGAGAAAGTTTGTACTATTACGCCGAGATAATAGTGTTGGTAGAAATCTCAAGAAGTCCTCTTGTTTAAAGGTTCTCAAAATGTGGTTCTCGTGGGGACACCAGGGATTTTCTGAGTTGGGGAGAAATGAAAGAAAGAAGGGTTGGAGGTCCAGCTGGTGTGGCGGCCACATGGCTAGGAGGAAGGAGCTAGTTCAAGGGAGGCTTCCACAAAAAGGCAGAGAGCGTGGAGGTGATGTGGGGGTGAGTGGTGAGTGCTCACGGCCAGGCATGATTGATGTCCTGGGATTTGTGTGTGGGGAGGTGCAGAAGCAGCATGATGACAGCCAGTGGACAGTGTTGCAATTATTAGGAATATTATTATTAATAATAATTGCAGTGCTCAATGGTGTGGGTACTTGTCGGACGATTTCGACAGATCCAAAATTTGTCAAACAAACAGAGAGTCATTTACTTGTCTGGGCCTTGCTTTGGGTAAAATTATTCAAGACAGTCATTTGAGATAATTTGAAGACCAAAAGTATGTTCCACATACATATTTTGCAGCAAGTTTAATGTTTGAATACTTTAGAATCAAACTTCATATATAATAGTCATATCCATCATGTAATTCTTTTGTTTTTTTTTTAAGATGGAGTCTCACTCTATTGCCCTGGGTTGAGTGCTTTGGTGTCAGCCCAGCTCATAGGAACCTTAGACTCTTGGGTTTAAGTGATCCTCCTGCCTCAGCCTCCTGTGTATCTGGGACTACAGGTACCTGCCACAATACCCAGCTAATTTTTTCTATTTTTAGTAGAGACAGGATCTCTCTTTTGCTCAGGCTGGTCTCAAACTCCTGAGTTCAAGTGAACCTCCCTACTCAGCCTCCCAGAGTGTTGGGATCACAGGTGTGAGCCACCATACCTGGCTCATCATGTAACTCTTGCTGAAGTCTGAGACCATTTTTCTTGTCAGGTACTCTGGAGATGGAGAACCCCTGATATCAAGACATGTTTTGGTTGGTAGGGACAGAAGGCCAATATGCATGCCAAGGATGGAACTCACTGACAAACACAACCAAACTGGGAAAAGGGCATGGGTACGGTCAATCTCAAGGGTCTAGAAGCAGAGCCTACAGAGCTAGGCCATCTCCCTTTTCTCTGCTTCTCTTAGTATGTTGGCTCTCTCCTCTCAGCCTGCCTCTCTTTATGAGAAGCAAACAACACTCACCAGAAGCTCCAGACTCCTGCCTCCCAGAGCTTTCTCCTTGGTACCATAGCAACGACATCCAAGGGCAGGACTCTGACTGACCCAGTTTGGGTCATGTCTTTCTTTGTGGCCTGGAGGTAATGGCAGCCCTGAGAGGACCTTATGTTTGTGGGTCCAAGTTCCTCTCTCCACAAGGAGAGTGCTGTTACTGTCTATTCAATTGATGAACATCTTTCTTTTCAACCAGAAAACTGTCATGAAGTTATCTGTTGGGCTTCAGTTTCGTGGAGCAGTAGTCTTAAGAATTAAACTGGTATGGATAGTCTGCTTATAAAGTCCTTGAGGGCTATAATACTTCTATGTCCTTTGCTATTGCTCAGAACAGTTTTGAACAATGTCCTAAGTATTGACATGAACAGATTAATTGAGATAACAGATGGACTCACAATATTAATAATGATGAATGATGGTGCTCGGGCTGCATATCCCAAACCTTGTTAATTTAGTTCCCCTTCCAATTGAATTTTATAGTTTGTTCACTAAAAAGGGATGGCAGGGGATGGGAGTGGTGGGTGGAGATGGTTGTGAGTGAACTGAGTGGTTTTGGGAAAGTTAGTTTAAAGTTTTGCTTCTATCTTAGGATGTCAAATTTTTGTGTGTATTTTGGAGGGAGTGCTTTGGAAATTTTTCTTTAGAAAACAATAAAATCTTAGATTTTTGGATAACCTGTATGTCTACATAGTGTATCTACTTCAGACTTTTAAAGCAATTTTTAAAAGTGTCTTTTATAATTTTTCCTAACCATGTTGTAGGGATGGATAGTGTTATTTTCAACACTACTAACTGTGCCTGATACTCTCTCACCATTATAAATTAAGGTCGCGTGTTAGTTAAAGCAAAGCTTGCTGGGATCAATATGTCAAAAGTACTGATTTACGATCTTGCTACTCACATTTCTTACACACTGTAGTGTCTACCCTCTTGACAGCTCTTACAACGTTGAAGAGCACAGGGAATGATCCAATATGGTAGCTCCCATATCCAACTAATCCTGTCCAAGGTGTCTCTACTGGAAGTATTTGAGAGTAGGATTTCTTTTCCTGGTGCGGTTTTATGTAAACATTTGCTCCGTTCACCAATAGCACCTTCATGTCTAATTCTGGAAAAAAATAAAAAGGGGGGAAAAAAAAGAAAAACCCTTTCTGACTGTCTAGACAGAGCCTTATTAGTGTATGTACTCATGCCGGTAATATTAATTGGTGGGAAATGAGCCAAGGAAAGACAACCCTATCTACCAATTAAATTTACTGAGCTTACAGGGTGGTTTATAAAGTCAACATGCTGGGCAAGGTTTACATCTGACCAGGGAAATTGCTGTTTTCTGATCCCCACTTGGCCGTCAGCCACCTCAAACATAAGACAGATGTTGGCTGTGCCAGGGTCAGGGTTATCACAGGGTGGGGTGAATAGTCATTGGCTCTGGGTTTTGCTACTTTTCCTTTGTTGGTGAATAAGAGCAAATAAAATTATTTCCGAAAGCCTCAGGGGTGGGGGCGGGGGCTAGATTCGTCAAGCTGGCTAGGGCACTGAATACCAACATCACTGGACTAACTTCCCCTGTCTCAGACGTTCTTAGTTTAGTTTGTTTGATCTGAGGAAGGCTGATTCTGCTATCTCAAAGGGCAAGGGTTAATGCCTTCTCATAAAGATAACAAGGATCAACACGAACAAGGTCTTCACTCTGATGTATTGGTTTCTTCTCTGGGGATCCAGGCAAAAATGTAGGAGAACCGAAAGCACAAGAGTTTGAAGTCGCATCAAAGTAATTTGTTAGTTTTTGAAGTAGGAAGTTTGCACTAATGTTTTCTTCAGTAGGACTGAGGTATATAATAGCGTGAAATGAAATGAAGGCTGTGAAATTGGGAGATGTTTTTGTGTTTGCTGTGTGTGGTGTGTGGAGATTGCACGTGGGATTCCTACTCACTTGTGTTTGTGTTTGGGGGGGTTTAGTTCCCATTAGGTGTTAAGAAAACTAGCCATGCTCCAAGGGTCTCCCAGGACAAGAGCCATACCTGAGAGAGCCCTGTCCGTGGGGCAGTGAGAAACCCTGTGTGCTGGAACTTCAAGGGCCATGTTGGGGGCTGTCGGGAGACATCATCTGACACTGGAGCATGTGGGGGAGAAGCAGGAGGCTGTGAGTTAGGGAAATTTTTGGTGCACTTCTGGGAGAGAGAAACACACATGCAACCTTTCACAGGGCTGGAAATATATAGCTATGCTGATATAATTTATTCTGGGAATTGCATATTAAATTGTATTCCAGATACCAGGTTTATTTGGTGGTTGACTGGAAAATGGTACATCGTTTATCTATTTAAGGCAAAAAATCTCTAAGAGATTGCCTTTTAAGCCTACGGTTGCCCATGAAAATAAACAGATGTCCTCCCCACCCTCCGCCGTCTTGCTTGAACGGCCTTTCCCGTCTGCTCCTTCTGCAATGCTCTTATAAAACTTATCTGTCTCTCCGGCCACATTTATCTTTCAGACTCTTTCCTTGGTCAATGGCAGTTCCTCTCATCACCTCATCTGCTCTGTGCTCCAGACTTGGCCTCACTTTGGCTTCATTCAGGGTTTCCAGGGCCAGGACTCATTCCCACCCTGGGGCCCTCCTGGGCACTCTGATGCTGAGTGTGTGGTCAGCCCCGAGCCAGGCCTGCTTCCCCTGATCACCTCCCTGGGCTCCCTGATAGCTTCCCCGATGTCCCTGGTGTCTGCCCAGCTTTGCACCTGACCCCTTCCTCAAGATACTGCCTTTGCTCCCAGCCATCCAGGGCTCGGTCACCCTGGGGCTCTTAACTTTTGACCTTTCCCAGAGGGAGTCTGACTGCGCTTGCATGCCCAGTGCCCACTGGGTGCTTATTTCTTATCTCTTCCCTGATCACATGTTTTGGGAAAATTGGGGGGTATTTTTTCCTGTTTTTTTCTCAGCCTACACTAATATGACTTTGGCACTACCGTTTATGAAATGCTGCATATGCCATGTGCAAGGATCCCAGGCGTCCCTTCCCACTGGGGCTGTGCCTCCCACCCCAGGGGAGTGTGCCCAAGCCCACCCGTGTGTAGTGGGGGGCCCGAGGCAGGCAAGGGCTTGGGAACATTGTCTCTACTCTGGCCAAGCTATCTGGGAAGTCATCGTTTCAGACAAAGTTCCACCCTCCGTGCGCTCCCTCAAAAAATGATTAAAACGCTAGATCTGACAGTAAAATGACTCATTAGGTTCACAGAAATGTTAGGCAGCGCAGAGGTAGTTATGGAACCCCGGGACATGACTTTTTCTCATTTTTCAAATTCTGTGGCATCATTGTTGTTTTATGGAAAATTTTCTTTCTGCAAGTTATCTGGCTGTAAGTCAGTTTCTTTGCCTGAGAACTTTATCTGAGGAAGCAGCAGATATATATATATATATATATATATATATGTTTTTTTTTTTTTCCTAACTTCACATTTTTTTCTCCCAAGGGAAAAATTTAGCTACATTTTTTGACCTGTGGATTACATTCTGTGTTTATAATCTTCCTGATTGGGATCAGAAAGGGGAGTAGGTTGGAGAGGGGGCTTCTGCAGTGAGGCAGTGACCCCTATTCCCAGAGGGCAGCTGCTCCTCCAGCTCTGCTGGAGTAGTGGTTGACTTGATATGCCTGGGCGCTGGGCTGCCTCATCCATTAAGAAGAAATTTATTGAGAGTTCACTCTGTGTCAGGTGCTTTGCTGGGTGTTTGCAAACCCTTCCAGTCTTTCCAACACCCCTGAGACTGGAATCAGTAGGAATCAGTTACTGATTCTCAGAGGTGAAGTGATTTGCTTATATGGCACAGCTAGTTAGCAGAAGACCCGCTAATGGCGGAATTCAGTTCTGTCCAGCTTCAAAGTCATGGTACATCCACTTTTAAGCTGCCTCTTCATGCTGTTCATGCCTGCACAACCAAAGTTGAAGTTCTATCATATCCACCTACCTGTGCCCGATAATTCCAACCCAGAGATCTTAATCATATTCTTTATTTAATCATATAACTTAACTAGTATTTAATGATATCATGCTTTATAATATTATAATCAAAATGATCATATGAGTACATTTTATCACTAGACCTAAGCTGCTGGAAGACACGATCCTAAGTTATCTTTACGTGTATGTACAGTGCCCCACTCAAAGGAGTGGATTCGGGAAAAGACAATGAGCTTGAGATGCATCAAAGGCAGAAACAAAGCTCACTATTGGGTACAATGAGCCCAGAGTTAGCCGTTCAACTAGAAATGGACAGAAAACTAAATGAATGAGATCGAAGGTTATGAAAGAAATATAATTAAAACAAGTAGGAATACATTTATAAAATGGAAGTAAAATTATGCAAAATAAAAAAATTAAGAATAAGTAGCTTGTTATTAATGAGATGACAAGAGTATACTGGAACTATCCAGCAACATATTTTAATTTTGTAGTAAAGTGTTATTCCCCTGTATGAAATATTTTTGCCAGAATGAATTAAATTAGCTTTAAAATTATCTCCAGAAAGATCTAGAGAAATGTATTTAAAATAGAAGATATTTTTCTCTATTATTTATTTTACAACAATTAAGTCAGAGTCTAGTCATTCGAAATTGATAATTTGGATATATCCAGAATGAACTTTGCTATACATGCAAAGCACATATAAACATGATGACATATACCTTGAACTATTTTAAAAAGTCTAGTTTTAGATACATCAAATAAAAATTATTCGCATGTATGATTCTTCATCACTATAGTTCATATTAATAAATTATAGCTGAAAATACTAAAGCATATTTTAAAATTATGTAATTAATATTGTTGAATACATTAGAAATGACATTACTACTGATTAATTTGAATGAATGATAAAATATTAAATAAATCTATTATTTCCCAAGTCCTGCTGATTAATTTGAATGAATGATAAAATATTAAATAAATCAAATACGTCCTAAGTCCTGCTATGTGCAAAATACTGTGGTAAATAAAAAGAAACAGTTTAGCTGGGAAAGGTATTTAATAATAATTAAATTGGAGGAACAAAAAAAATTAGTTTATGTGAACATGGCCAAATGTGAACAGAAGGCTATGATTCCTGTAGGATGAATGGCTATGATTCCCTCAATGGCTTCATGGGAAGAACTTTGAATTGATTTGTGAAGATTATCAATCTGGTAGGATAGAGAGGCAAGATGGTAGAGAGGTTCAGTACAGTGAGCCCTTTGGCCGTCTTTTAGGAGAATGATTTAGCATGAATGATGTTTGGTGGAGGGGGGAGTGGAAAGGTAAATTGGGGCTATATTGCAGAGAACTTTGAAAGTTTAGGTAATTAATTTGAGCCATGAAAAGTTATTGAAAGTTGCAATGGGTGTTTCTCACTGGAAGGTTTAGCTACCTCCAGTCAACATACAATTTATGGAGAATCAGCTACTTCTAAGAGGTATGGTGCTAAGTGTCATAAGGGAATAAAATGAACAACGACTTCTGCCCTCAAGTAGATTACAGTCTGTATTAGATATGAATATAGTTTATACTGGAGAAAATATGTGTACATAAATGACTATTGAGTAAGTCAGAATATGTCAGGAGTTATAAGAGAAGTGTAAACCAAGTATTAAGATAAAGCAGGGGCACAGGAAATTAATTCCAGCTGGGAGGATCAAGAACTTCTTCAGGAGTAAGCAGGCATTAAGTTGGTCCTTGAAAGAGGAGGGACATTTTGACACCACCAACTTCTCTCCATGAAGGGAACATGCTTTTTAAATCAGAAAACCAAGGACCCAGAGGTAGGAAATTGCAGAACAAATTAAAGGCCTAGGAAGTAGTTTAGTTTGGCTAGAACTCAAAATATTTAAGGAGGAGTTGTGGAAGGTAAGGCCAGAAATGTAGTATGAGATCTGGACGTGGAGGTGCTTTAATGCCAAGCTAGAAGCTTGAGTTTTAAAAAAGACCTTTTCTGAAGTTCTCATAAGTACCATGGTGAATGATAGGAACTGTACTTTAAGGAATTGATAGGGAAGAACAGTGGGTGGGATAAATTACTATGGGTGGGATAAATTACAGGCAGGATAAACTTTGGGTGCTGTCACCACAGTGCAGGTGGGCCTCTGATCAGAACTATTTAGTTCTTAATTAGTCTCTCATCAGCTTTCCATATGGGCGATGAGAATGTCAAACAGGAAACAGATTTTAAAATCTTTCCAGGCTATAATATAAGAGGATTCAATGGCTGAGTAGAGGCAGGGATGAAGATTAAGGAGGAATTAAGGATAATTTCACAATTTAAATCTTTACAGGGTAATGGGTTTGTTAAAATTAAACATGCAGAAAGCAGAATGGAGAGTGACTCTGGATGATTTCAAGTCTGCTTATACATCTGCCCTCCACCTCTGAGCCCCGTGAAGTCACAGTAACAAAGTTAGGCTAGAAATTCGTAGCAACCAGGAGAAAGGAAGGCAGAGCTCATCACCAGATGAACGTTTTAACAAATGTCTGGAAAACAGAATATGGAGAAAGGTGAGGAAGAGACAAAATGGAGGAGGTGGCTGACTCATGGGCATACAGGAAGTGGAATGGGCATACAGGAAGTGGAAAGTAAGGTGATCCAGGCTCAAGTAGGCAGATACGGAGTGCAGGACACAGAGGCGATGGCTGAAGTTTTGGTCTATATGCAATGCAATGGGTGTATCCTTCCCTACCCCCATGTGTGTGGCTGCCTGAAGCTCAAAGGGGCCTGGAGTCACGCGGACCGGTCTCTGGGTGTGAGCAGTCAATGTGCCCCAGTAAAAATATCACTTCAGAGATATCTCTTGATGTGAAAGGCTTTGGAAAGGAGGGCTCTGAAGAACTTTAAGCTGTCTGAAGAAAACTGAGGCTTCTAGAGAATCACTGTCCTCCTCTTGGGAACCAGAACGTCCACTGAGCGTTTACAATCCTCCCAGCCCACACTCCCTCCTGTGACCATTGTTGCTCATAAGTCATTCTTTCTACTCAGGAGAAGGGCCTACTAAAAAGAGCGTGGAGGAAACTCCTGGCAGATACCTAGAATACTATATTCAGGGCTTCGTTCTTCAATGTGAGTGGCTATTCAAGAAAAGCCAAGATAAGGAAATCTATCTACATTATATATGTAAAACATATATAAATACATGTTGACGTGAGGGCAAATAGAGATAAGAGAACAGAAGAACTGCAAAGTCCTATTCGATTAGTACTGGTGTTCGCATTCGAGAGAAAACTACATCCGTTACACAAAAACAAGGTTTTACAAAAGAGAATAAGCCAAAGGAGAAATTCCTGTTCTGAATCGCAAATGATGGCTGGAAAGAGAAACTCCAAGAACATCAAGCAAATACCAACGAAGTCACCAAAATAGGAAAGGCAAGATACGATAAACCTAAAAGGTCCCAAACCATACTCATATGAATCATAGAAGTGGAAAGCAGAGAAAAATCACAAGGAAAGAAGGTAACGCAATAGCAGAAAATTTCCCAGGAAGGCCCACCAAGTGGTGTAAGGGATGACTAAATTTTGTAGAGAGAGATATATTCTTCATGAAGTTTCAGAACACAGATAAGATTTTAGTATTTTTTTGTTAAGTTTTCTTACAAAGGAAGGAGAATCAAATTAGTATTAGGCATCTCATCAGCCACACTGGGTATTAGAATATAAAGGTTATGCCTTCAGGTCACGCCTGTAATCCTGGGAGGCCGAGGTGGGTGGATTGCTTGAGCTCCAAGATCAGCTTCAGCAAGAATGAGACACCTTCTCCACTAAAAATAGAACAACTAGCCAGGCTTTGTGGTGGTGCCTGTAGTCCCAGCTACTCAAGAGGCAGAGGCAAGAGGATCGCTTGAGTGCAAGGTTGCTGTGAACTGTGATGCCACTGGCACTCTACCCACGGCCACAAAAAAAAAATGTAATGCCTTTGAAGCTCTGAAGAAAGTTATTTTGATGTGAAAATTTCATGCTGAATCTGTGCATTGAGTATTAAGAGTAGAATTAAAACATTTTCAGACATGTAAGGGCACAGAAAATGTGCATTCCAGGTACCCTTTTTGAAGACAATAGGCAGTGATAGTGAAATGAGGGACAGTGCCAAGAAAGCAGTTGCTGGAGTGTGAGCCAGGCAGGAGTGTGAGGCAGGTGTGCCAAGTAGGGAGGCCAGGCCGGGCGCCGTGCGGAGGCCCCGGGAGCCCTCGGTCTGCATGGGAAGAGGCCCAGGGCTGTAGGAAAAGTCTCCTTTGGAAAAAGTAGATTTTGTCATATGGTTGAGAGTATATTTCAAGTAGAAGGTAGAAGTTTATGTTTCTTTGATTTCCAAGGGGAAAACAAGATAATTAAATACCTCCTCCTCTCTGCCTTACAAACTGAATCAAGTCAAAAAGTACAAGAAAGTTATGGCCTAAATATGAAGTAAACCAAAATGTGATGGGATTTGGAACAATCAAGGCCATATGGTAAAAGAAAATCTATTTGGCTGGGATGACAGAAGTGTTTCCTTGGGGTCACCTGTGTGCTGACATGGGGCTATTAAGAAGGCCAGGTAAACCAGACATTTCTTGCCTGTGCAGTACATACTGAGATTGTCATGATGGCATAAATTTACTGTTTTTTATATTTTTAGAATCAATTTTATACGCTGAACATTCAAGATAACTTATGGATATGGTACAGACCTTAATTGTAAAATTAAATGTTAGATAACTGAATTTAGACAAGAGGAGGAAGGAAAAGTGAAATAAAGAGTAGGGATGTTAGCATCTTCGCCACCCGACGCAGGGGGAAGGCACCAGTTTACAAAAGTTGACAGGATAAAAAATAGAGGTTTTAACGTTTAAAATTGTAGTATAACAGTATGACAGATAAGGGTCACTAATAATAATTACGACATACGTAGTGTAGGGAGAATGGGGGATGGATGAATGAAGTGAGCTAAATGTATCATTCATAAACTTACTGAATGAAACCCAGGGGTTAATCTGATTAGGTCTGCCACATTTAGCTGCCTTGCTGGCTTTTGGCAGCTTGTTTTTTTTTTTTTTTTCCATGAAGCTCAAGGCCATGCCACTGTAGCTTAACCTCCACCACCTACCTATAGATAACTTTATAAGTCGCCATAGTAACGGTCGTTTCAGTTGTTTGTCAGGAACGTGAGCAGCTTCTGTCCTGTTCAAACAGGTTGAGACCACCGGCCTTTCAACTGGGCCTGTGCAAGTGCCAGGGTCTGAGAGGTGACCTTTTGACATCACAGGACCAAAAATTCCACCCTCAGATCACGCTAATGCTGCCATTTTCTGAACATTTGTCCTATGAAATGCCATGAACCCAACAACTGTGTTTGTGCAGATCACTGCTTACTTCGTTTTCCTCACTGCCAATCACCTTTCTTCGGGCTTTAGACCACCCTGCTTTTCTAACCCAACCCATAAATATCCTTAAACCTTATCTTCCGGGAGGAGGATTTGAGGGCTGTTTTCCTGCCTCCTCCCTGGGCTGCCTCATGAATGAGTCTTTTCTCTTTTGTAAAAACCTGTTGTCACAGTGATTGATTCCCTGTGCGCTGGCAGAATGAACCTGGTCGGTATTAGTATCTTTGATAAGTTTAAAAACAAAAAGTGAAAATAAAATCAGAATGGTCCCCGTACCTCTAGGAAATAGGTGGTGCGGGCCATTTATTTCAGTTAATAAGTAGTACAGTTTAGTAAAATTAAACAACTAAAAACTAAAGAAAGAAAATATCAAGAATATGCGATGGGAGATAGGTCTAAAAAGTTTCTTATGGGAAAAACATACGTTTACAAGTCTGAAATCTGCCTGTTTGCTAGGCAAGGACTAATGAATCAGATAACAGGCAAAAAATTTTAATAAATGAAATCCAGAGACAAAGTTTCCAAGAATCAGAATTTTTTTCTTGAGTATAGATAAAAGCTAAACTTCAGTTGACTGCTTTAGAAGGTGTTGCATTCTGTGGTAGTTTTTAAAGGATGTGGAGCTCCCAGTTTAAAGACTATAGAAAAGTTTCCTTTTTCTGTTTGTGGAGTAATAAAGGTTCTTAGGGAAAATTAGAGAATCAGAAAATCACAGAAAAATGTAAAGAAGATCCAGCCTAATTAGGGTGTGGGCAACTTACCATCCCCCAGTAGTTTTGCTTCTTTACTTGGTAAAGGAAAAGATTTATATGATCTAAAGGGAAACCAGAGTATGCTTCCTTCCTTGGAGTACACCCCAAAATAAAACTCTCACCTCCCCTGTCACCACCAGGTAAAAGCCGTTAACAGCAGTGGGACAAAAAAAAACAGTAGTTAAGACAGGTGAAGGAATTCCCTAGCCACCATCCAAACTTTCTGAAGTGCTCCATCCCCCCACCCCCACTACCACAGTGATATTCCAGTGGTCATCAGAGTAATGTAGACTCAGGTGTCACTATCCCAGCACGGATGTGGTAAATTAAAATGCTTTGCAAAATTTAGCATGTGCAAGAATCAGCTGAAGAGCTGCTCAAATAGTGCCGATTTCCATAGCTCCAGTCCACCAGAGGTGGGGCCTAAGAAATCTGAATTTTTAAACAAAGGCCCTGGGAACTTGCCAGTGGGCAGCAACATGGGTGTCACCTGAGAGCTTGTTGGAAATGCAGACTCTTGGGTTCATCCCAGACCTACGGAATCAGAATATGCACTTTGATAAGATCTTCGGGCGATTCAAGAAGCACCTGGCTAGGTGATTTTACCATTGTTCTGGGGGCCAGTTTTTGTAAAACACCATCTAGCTGGTCTTAATTAAAGCGATCCACTCGGAATGAATAGCAGTAGCTTCATCTCACCACCTCTTCTTCCTTCTTCTTTTCCTCTTTGGGCTTTAATCTTTTCAGTGATACTCAGGAAGATTTTTTTTTTAGAGACAGAGTCTCACTCCATTGACCTTGGTAGAGTGCTATGGCATCACAGCTCACAGCAACCTCCAGCTCTTGGGCTTAGGCGATTCTCTTGCCTCAGCCTCCCAAATAGCTGGAACCACAGGCACCCGCCACAACGCCCAGCTATTATTTGTTTGCAGTTTGGCTGGGGCCGAGTTCGAACCCATGACCCTCGGTATACGGGGCCGGTGCCCTACTCACTGAGCCACAGGCACCGCCCCATACTCAGGAAGATGTTAACCACAACTTTTTAGAAGTCAGAATCAAAAGAAGAGCCCTGGAGACTCCCAAGGACTTTGTAGGAAGATGGGCCATCAAGAAGGGGGCTGAGCAACCACATTGTCAGCTGTGTCCTCCGTTGTTCACTGCTGGGGAATGTCTGAGGTATTGGTCAAAGCCAGTTGTAAGAATGTTTACCCAGACCTGTGGCATTTTGTGGTGTTTTTGTACATTGCATACAGCAAGTTAATTGATTAGGTAAATTAGCACTTATTCTTAGGTCCCACATCCAAGAGAAAGCAACCTGTGAGCAAATACAGTTCAAATTTCAGTGTGGGGGGTTTTGGTAGCTGTTCATGCCTAAACATACGACGTATGACCTCTGGGACATTTATTATTACGGGGAAGATTCAGGCAGGCCAGACATTGTTTAAGAGGACCTAATCGTTTTGAAAACTATAAAATAGAACTCTCTCAAACTCTTTGATCTGGTTTTTTTTTTCAGGATCAAAATTTGAATTTGTGTTTTCTTTACATATTTTCCCTTCTTTGAAATCTGATTGAAAACAGCCAGTGGGGGTGTGGATATCAAAGTTGTGTTTTATTCATTCCTTGCTTTTCTCTTGTCCCTCGGCAAAAATGTATGTGGGGTTCATCCTGCCCACCGATGAGAGATTTCTCTTTATATTCCAAACATCTTTCTTCAGAATGGACTGTAGACGTTATTGTAACATGTGATGACTCAGTTGCTTAGCGCCAGGTTCACCCCCTGGCTGCTCTGGATATAGGGCTGCTGTGCTTGTTTTGGCTTTGAGCCGCGTCTGAGCCGCGTCTGTCTGCTCGGGCTGGCCGGCTGTGCTCCGTGCTGGTCAGCACTGCCTGTTACTGGCCTAGTCATCTTTTTATCTTCCTGGTAATCTCAGGCTTAAATTGGTTCCTGTCTTTAATATTCCCATCTGGCTTCTTTCTCTCTCTCTCTCTTTTAAAAAATATCTGTCTGAATCTTATATAGTCATCCTTATAACTACTCGGTCATTTACTGTAATGTTTCTCTTCTGTGTGGAACTGGGGTCCATGTTAATTCTTTACACAGATCGCAGAAGACATTGGCTGCATGTTTTAGGTCACTCTTTAGACACCTGGAGGATGGTCAGGTCATTTTCTCTGGTCTCTCTGGTTTCTACCTGTTAAGGAATCTAGCTTGGGGAACAGAGGGTTTGTCCCGCCCCATGGCCATTGCCTCTGAGAATAATATAGTTGCATAGGCACTGGCATCAAACTGATACGGATTAAAGTAAGACCTATGTAAATTAAATGTTAGATTACTTTTCTGGAGGCAGTTTGTCTTTTTATAATCTGTGCCTTTGTTATTAAGTATTACTTCCCTCTTGTGTTTTCACAGGACTTGATACCTTTATTGAGAGGTTAATTTAAGTGACTATGATTGCAGGTGATGGAGTTTGTCTCTTGCTTGCTTGGTTTTGACATCAGCGGTTGGATTCATAATATCAACCTCAGAGCTTGCTTTAAAGCATTATGCTAAGTAAAAGAGGCATATGGAACTTTCTGATGTAATGAACACATCTTGCACATTGATTATAACGATTACAGGACTATATGTATTTGTCCAAAATTGCCAAATTGTACACTTAAAATGGGGGAATTTTGATGCATAGAAATAATACCTCAGTAAAGCCGATTAGAAAGAAACATAGTACAAAATAAAAATTATCCCCAAATGAGATTTTCCATAATGTCTTATTGTTGTCCTCCAAATCACCTAAAATTATTTTCTTCCCTCTTAGACAGGCGTCCTCAAACTTTTTAAACAGGAGGCCAATTCACTGTCCCTGAGACCATTGGAGGGCTGGACTATAGTTTAAAAAAAAAAAACTATGAACTAATTCCTATGCACACTGCACATATCTTATTTTGAAGTAAAAAACAAAATGGGAACAAATACAATTCACACTAACGCATGTGGCCCGTGGGCCATAGTTTGAGGACCCCTGCGTTAGATGTTAGAGTCTTGATCTCACTACCCACTAATGATCACAGGTGATAGGTTTTCAGGGGCTGGAGAGAGTTACCGGATTTGTGCTTGTTTGTGTTGGAGAGATAAGATAAGAACTGGCCTGAAGTGGACCTTGTTAATTATCTCTTTTGCTAGCTGCTCTGCTAGGAATGGTCAAAGGAGCAAAGCACTCATCAGTGATCAAATACTTGCACATACTCGTTCATCAGGTAATTGTTAAATGTGTACCGTGAGCATGCTGAACACCAATAAATGTGCTTAATTTGCATTTGTTGGGCCCTAGTTCTTTAATCCGTGGTGTCCTCTTATTTTCTTAGAGTAGTCTGGTTTTGCATTTCTCAATTATCTTCCTGGAGTCAGGAAAAACCAAAACATAAACAAAACCTAATCTTTTCCCCCCTCTTCAAAAAAGGTGCCTGCATTTTATTATTGATTTCCTTTTCATACATTTTATCTCCCAAATGAGATCTTAAGGTTTCTGAGAGCACGTACCAAGTGTGTCCCACGACAGTCAGAAAAAGAAAAATGCCTCGTGCACAGCAGGTTTTAAATCCCTCTTCTTCCCCAGCACGTTCTTCCCAGCCTTCCATTAGAGCAGTTTCCACACCTTACTAAAATTATCTGCTTGTGTTTGTGACTTTGTGAAATTATAAATTCCTAAGTAGCCTGACTGACCGTATTTTTTTGTTCATTATATTCTCAGCGTACATCCCTGAATTTGGTAAGATATCTGAAAACCTTATTGCCAAAGCAGGATTATTAATGAAAGGGATGATGAAAGACTTAACCAACCAAAATATTTCCCCTTTTGTCATTTAAATGCACTTGAAATGGCCATCTCATCCTTCATACTTTCATTTTTCTGATTATTCTGTGACCCATCTGGAACTGTATGTTACAGGAGTGGAGTAATATGTAAGTGCTAACAGGCCAACACAGTCAGATTGAATCTTTGGTTCAGCGTTTCTCAGATGTTTTTGGATGGTAATTAATTTTCAGAAAAACATTTAATGTGAAACCAGGAATTATAAATATACATATATTACGTATGTGAAGACACACGTGTACACGACAGCCATACTTACCCTTATAGTCCTTTGTTACTGTGCCACATTCTGATAATTTATTCTCTATTCTGTTGCATTCTGTGTCTGTATTCAAAAACACAAGTTATTATGAGGTACTTCTTTGATTTCATGGCTCACCAATGCAGGTCTTTTTTTTTTTGAGACAGAGTCTCATTATGTCACCGGGTAGAATGCTGTGGCGTCACAGCTCAAAACAACCTCAAACTCTTCGTCTTAAGTGATTCTCTTGCCTCAGCCTCCTAAGTAGCTGGGACTACAGGTGTCCGCCACAATGCCCGGCTATTTTTTGTTGCAGTTGTCATTGTTGTTTTAGCTGGCCTGGGCTGGGTTTGAACCCACCATCTTTGGTGCATGTGGCTGGCATTGTAACCACTGTGCTATGGGCGCTGAGCTGCACCAATTTAGTTTAAAAACACTGGCTTGGTTTATTGCATTGTCAACTGCCATTATCACACTCTATCCTAGGTATTGAGAAAAAAAAAGAAGTTTGAAATACAAATATGGACATTGGATGTTGCCAGGGGAGCAATGTTCAGCAGAGAAAGACCCTGAGCCCAGGAGTGGATGAAAGAGGGGCGTTCAAAGACCAGGGGCTATGAGAAGAGGGGTACCTAAGCTGATTTCTCCTGTGTCCTGTTACACAATTAGTCCAATGTACACCTATCTTTCCAGCTAGGTGTGGATCCTCCTAGAGCAGAAACTAAACAGTATTCATCTTTATATACTATCTTCATTAACAAACAAGGGCTTGATAAATATTTGCTAAGTTGAGGGTGAAACAAAGAGCTCATCTTTATCAAGCACTTACGGTGCCCTCTCAAATCCCCTTGCCTGCTCTGAGGATGGATTATCAGCACTCACATGTACCTTCTTCTCTATAAAATTACCATCTGGCTCTTCTGTCTCTCCCTTTTCCTAAATCTCTACCCAGTGACCAATGGCTGAATATCAAATGAAAAACTTCAGCCCTCTGCTTTAAGATGGGACCAGCCTGCAGTAGGGCTCATGCTGACGCTACCCTCCAGAGGAGCCTTCCTTCCCCTGCTACATCATGCTTCTCTTACTCCCTCAAAAAATCACATCCACAAGAATTCCCAGCTCAGGCTGTGCTTCTAAGGAATCCATCTGAAGACAACGTGGTTCCAGGCAACTTACAGTGTTGTTGATTTAGTGATCAAAGCAACCCTTGGAAACAGCCATTTACAGAGGAGAAAACACAGTTGCAGGGAAGTCAAATCACACAGTGGTGACCTGAGATTCACACCGAGGCACTTGACTTTGGGCCAAAACTCTTAACCAGTACACCTGCTGCGTCTAGGGTCAGGTTTGCATCCGGCTGATGGGACGTGTGGTGATCGTCTTGAAGGACAGGCACTTTGGGAGAGGTGTTTGGTGCCTTAGCTCTGCACAGTGATTTCCTGATTAGTACTGTTGAAGTTCTGCAGGAGATAATTTAAAATTTTGGTAAGTACAACATAGAAATATTTATTAGTTCATTCTAGATTGTGTGGATAGAAAAAGGAAATATCAGCTTTTCCCCTACCAACTCAGCAACAGAGAATTTATTTTAGAGATAAACTGACATGATAGACACCATATTTGTATATTCTCAGTTTTTCTTCGAGTTTGACTAATCCACAGGTGTTTGTATGAAAAACTACTCATGCTGGTGTTCAGGATCCAATTTGCAGCAAGTCACTGACTGCCAAGGTTAACAGTTTCTGAGCTACAGAGACAGGAGGAAAGCTTTTGTAAGCAAAGAGTTATCATTCTTCTCTTTCTGAGAAACATGACTTTGTATTCTTATGTTGCATGTCAAAGCTCTGCGGTTGCTACTACTGGTTATGCTATAACTAGATTATCATTTAATGTGGCTAGCACCAAATATACTTAGAGTGGTAAAGGGCCTTTTAGGGTTTCCTTTTTAATATTGAAATATGGATTATGGGGCACTTGGTTATTTAGTGTCCCCAGGTAATAAAAGTAGTGGTTAAGGACACTTTTGGTATTGGACCACGTTTTCCTTGTTATAGATGTGTGAGGCGTGTTATTTAATATATCTGAGCTCAGTATAAGTAATCCTTAAAATGGCAGTGATAATACTTTCTGCTTCATAGGAATATGGTAACAGTTCAGTAAGATAATAGATGTCAGGTCTTAACGTAATACCGATAGCCAGTAAAAGCTAGCCCTTCTCCTTTTCCTCTTCTTTCTCCTCCTTCTCCTCCTCTTTCTTCAGGTTTATTGTGTTTTAGTCACCATCCTTTCTCCTTTTCCTTTTGTTAACATTACCTTGATCTCCTTTGGGGGGATGACTTGTCTGCTATCATGGGTAGTCTTGGTGGGATCATCACTAAAGGCAACTTGACCTTCCTTAGCTGAGGGGTGGGTACCTGTGCAGACGGACTGTTAGACTCTCTATTCTGGGGCTTTGATCCCTCAGAGAGAAGATGCAAGGCAGGGGGCTAAACAAACATGAAATTGCTGGAGATTCATCCACACTGCAGCTCTGATGAAACGTGAGAACTCAGGGGCTGTGGACCCTCCCTCCCTGTGCCTGTTTCTTCAGGCCTCTAGTTCTCTGAGCCACACACTGTCTTTGCAATGAACCACCATTTACTCGAATTCCTCAGAGTAGGGCTGTGTTTCTTGCAACTAAAGAGTGCAAAGTGAAATAAATGTTAATTATGTAGGTATGATTAAGGCCAAATTTTCAAGGCAAAAATACTGTTCTGTGAGACTGAACTATATTATTTCTTGGACCTACTGTTATTCCTACTACAGGTATCAATGAGCAATGCGTAGGACTTCCGCTGTGGTAGGCGTCCCACTCTCCTTCACTGTTGTACTGAGTACAGGACCTGCTGCTCAGTAAACATTCACTCAGTCAATGGAAGAATAGCGCTAGCTTGCCTTCTCAGCTTACAGCATTTTTGCAGTTAGAATGATGTTCTAGTTCTTTAATGGAAAGTAGACCTTTATTATATGGAACTCTTCCGAGGGTGGAGTTAAATGTATTTCTCCACTAATCCTCTGATGATTCCAAGAGGTAGGTGCTTTTCATTCCCACTCAAGATTAGCAAACTGCAGCGCAGGTAATTTAAGAAAATTGCCTAAGGTCACACACTTAATAAGAGGCAGAGCCAGGGTCTGAACATAGCTCTGCTTGGTTTCCAGACGTGCTAGCCTTTTCAGTACATGTGTAAACCTCTAAATTACCTTATTTCAAGCTTTTTGCTTCCTATTCTTTTCATTAACAAAATTGTCTGTAAAAAAATAAAAAATAAAAAAACAAAACAAAATTGTCTGGTATCCTATTTTTTGTACTTCCTTAGGATAAATATAATACAAAGAATGGTGTTATGGCTGTGAAGTCTAAAATTGACATCTAAATAAGCATATTAAAATTTGTGTGTCCACTCTCCCTCCGGAGAAACCCCAACTGCCCCCTTCTATCATCGCCCGACCCAGCAGGAAGCAGTTAGATCGAGTCTTCGCCCCTTTTCCCTAACAGCAGTTGGGGTTTCTACTCGGAGAGGGAGAATTGATGCAGGACA
>CAUYRH010129398.1:0-25127 GCA_963574655.1 Perodicticus potto
CCAGCTCCATCCATGTCAATATGAAAGAGGAAAAGTCACCATCATGAATGTTATATTAATCAGGTTGATGAAAATATCTCCAATTGTATGTGAAGCCCACACACTGTACTCCTTGACTGAATTATTGTACACAGCTATGACGCAATAAAAAAAAAATAAATAATAATAAAAATAAAAAGGTAAAAACAGTGAGATCTACCAATGGATTCTCCCTGGAGACACTTTCAGAGCTGATTTTCCGATGAATGTATGATACTCGGTGGCTGGAGATCCTTTCTTTTGAGCTCAAGTTTATTTCCTCTGAAAAGCCTTTCAAATCCTGTCCTGATTGTTGAAATTTTTCAAGATTCCAGGGCCTACTGGGGATTCTCAACACTGACCTAGAGATCTGAAAGGAGGGGCTATGCTCACTTCTATAAGAGAACTATGGAGAATCAGGGAAGCCCACGGGACAGATTGGCAAGAATACCACTGCCTGCCTACTGCTTCATAATCTGGTCCTTTGCTTTAACCATCTCTCTTCTATAAATGATGCCTCCTCCGTGTAATTAAAGAAGAAAACATCTGAAAATCCTAAGTCATATGGTTTCCTTTCTGGTATAAAGGAAGAAAACCCAAACGTAAGACTCACCTTCCCAGTTACACATTTGATTGTCCTCAAAATAAAACCCAACCCACAAGATCTTTCCTAACTTGATCCAAATAGCTTATAATTCTCTATGTTGAAGTTTCTAGTCTAGTCTTACTGAAATACTTCAAGTTCCTTGAACTTGCCTTCTCTCTCTCTCTGTTCCTTCTAGGTTTCAGTGTTCCCTCTGCCAGCCCTTTTCCTTCACACCTCTTGTTGTTCCTCTGGCTCATTTCTTCTAAGAAGTCCTCCTTGGTCATCACCACAAAGGATAGGCGAGATGTCCTCCAGTGTCCTGCCAGAGTATTCCGCACTATGGTCTTGTCAATAATGGCAGGATCCCTGTCTATTTTTTTCATTGCTCTGTTTTCAATACAAAAAGTATAGGGCACATGGTAGGTGTTCAGAAGCTGCTGTCTCCAGATAACAGGAAGATACACTTTCCATTCCAAAATGAAATTTGGAGCAGAACCCCTCTGTCTGCTCTCCTATCAGCCTGGGTTTTTTCAATGAGGTTATTAAGAGCCATCATGTTCCACCCACACACATGGAATTTGAAGAGTGGCTTGTGACATTTGGAAGGGATTTAGAGATCTTGGTGATTATTTGGGTGGATTTGCATCATGTTGTAGTCCTCATGGCAGGTCAAGTCTTTGATCAATATACAGAGTAGATGTAGGCCAATGTACTGTGCTAAGGGCTAGCAAGGGACCCAGAGTGTCCTTTCCTACTGACAAAGATATTTGTGGCCTTTTCTACACTGTTTTGGCCACATGCTTGAGCACTCACTTTCGCTGTAATCAGGGCCATGACTTTTTCAGGGATTTTGACAAACAGAAACTCACCAGGGAAATTCCTACCATCCCTAAGCTAGCTGGAGCTTTGTGGTCATGAGTTGTAACCTTCATGAGTGTAAGTAGATGCCATCTGTCCATCCACCTCCTCACGGCTGCGCTAGCCCCTTCTATATCTGCTCAGTCTGGGAGAGTTGCCAACTTCCTGTTAAGGGCCATTCTTGAACAAGGACAGGGCCTCATATTTCTCACTAGGTTAGTGTCTTGTCCATGGAAGGAGTGAAACAGCAACAATGTATCTCACTAGTTTGAAGGTATGTTCCAATCTACCTCCTTTTCCAGGAATTTCAAGATTTGCACTTTTAGAATCATTCCTTTAGGTAAGAATATCATTCCACCCCAAAGTTCCTATAAATGTGTTTACCAAATAAGCTCTCTGCCAATTTCTAGTGGTAGAAAACCCAAATCAAGTTGCCTTGAGGCAAAATAGAAACACGATGGTTCACATTGCTGAAAAGACGAGGGTTTAGGCTGGCTTCAGTCAGAGCTTGACTCAGAGGCCCTGACAATGCTCTCAGGTAGCAGTGTCTCTTTCTGCATCTCATCCTTTTGCTACTCTGAACTTCCTTTCAGCCAAGCTCATTTCTCCCAGTTCCACATGAAGCAGTAAGAGGACATCTCAGCTCCTGTGCTCAAGAAGAAGTGGCATGATTGACTCTGATTGAAATAATGTCTCATCCTAGGTTACATGCCCATCCCTGAATATTCCTTGTGACTGGGCTAAGCCTGAGGTCATATGCCAAAGGGCAAAGTTAACTCCACAGAAGTATATGGACAAAGAATGTGGCACTAATTGTTTCTAAAAGAAAATTCAGAATGCTACTACTAAAAAATAAAAAATAAACACACTGCTCAGCAAAGCAAGAAATAGCAAATTTCTAACACAAAATGAAATTATGCATCAAAAATCTTAAAAATGCTTACTCTCTCCCTGCCCCCACCCCGTGCTCTCTCTCACAGGTAATATATGTATATAAATATGTACGTATACATAGGCATAATATATGTATTCTAAAGAAGTAATTAGATGTGCAAAGATGTATGCACAAAGGCACAGAGATGGTCATTGTAACATTATTATCCAAATAAGAAGGAGTTGGTTAACTATGTTATGAAAAAATCAAATAATGAGTTATTATGCATATGCTAAAATGGTATTTTGGAAGAACAATTCATGGCATAAAAATTACTCACAATATAATAATAAAAGAGGAGAATTAAGTGAATATACATAGTACATGCAAATTGTGATTTAAAAACATATTGATAAAAACCACAAAAATATGATTTAGAAACATATTCATAAAAAAGAGGAGAATTAAGTGAATATACATAGTATATGCAAATTATGATTCAGAAACATATTCGTAAAAATAGAGAAGAAAATATCAAAATATTAGCAATGGTTATCTTTATGTTTTTAGAGTTATTTCCTTCTTTATATTTTCTTAGTTTCTAAAATCGGAAAAAAATTAGAAAGTTCTATTCTTAAGGTAAAGCAACCATGTTGTCTAGGGTTGTTCAGACAATACCCAAAGCAGGGCCTTGAGGGCAGGTAAGTTTTGATGGAGAGAAAATGTTAAAGATGGAAGGCTGCCTTGATAGACTATACAGAAGAATATTCTGTGGGTCTGCTAGAAGAATCAAGAAAGTGGGTGAGAACCAAGAAGCAATGGAAAGGGGAATAGCTAGCTTTATGTTGGGTGGCCTTAAATCAGTTCTACGTGGGTCTGGATTATTGTCACTGAAATTATTCCAAGCCAAGAGGCTTCTAAAGGGGTTGGCATCATTCTTAGCTCATTAGAGAGAGTGATATGTAAAGCATGATTGAGACTAACAAGTCCCATGATTTGAGACATGTGGGGGCAGGAATGTTGTCTCATGACCTTGCTTGTTGGGTATAGGAGAGCCCACAACTTTCCCCAAGCCTGCCCTTTCTCTGAGGAACAGCTTGAACAATTACAGAGATTACAATAATTAAATTTATTATGCATGTGTTAAAAGGCATGCTATACTTTTCAAATATCCTACCTCATCTGATCTTAACAGATCCTGTGAAGTAACAAAGGAAAGTAAAGCCTTGGGAGAGAAGAAAGCTTAGTTGAAGAGAATCTTAATTTTTAAAAAGGTGTTTGATTTGCATTCAAGCTGATTTGAAGGCATATTGTAAGAAGGCAGGCAATTCCATGGACCTCAAAAGATCAGGAGCTGAGGCATAGCCATGCCTTATGGAGCCTGCAAAGAATCAAGTTCTAAAGTTCTTCTCAAGATTGACGTTGCATGCTTTCCCCTCTCTGCTTCTCCCTGCCAGTTGGCCTCATCCATTCTCTCAGCAGATCTTCCTCTACTTACTCATCTTACACACACCCCAACATGGTCCACTTGTCCTGAAGACTTGATGACTTTACTCAGGTCTCACCATCAGTCAACCACTGTGTGTCTTAGTCCAAATTCTCAAGGGCTGTAACCTTGCTAGCTCAGTGCAGCCTTTGAATGGGACTGAAATTGAAATAAGATATTCAGAGACCCAAAATACTGAAAAGATCACATTGCCCACCTCCATGAATAATTCACAATAAAGACATGACTATTCAATAAAATATTATTTCACGTAATATTATATTTGGTAATGTTTTTCTATTAAAAAATCCTTTAGAAAAGATGGAAGGAGTCCCCACATATTCAAGTTCTTTTAAAAGGATTTATATCATGGAATACTGTCTCAAATTATTTATTTTGAACAAAGAAGTAATGTTTGTGGAAGATATTTTAGCCTAGAACTGTATCTATGATTCTAGCTTGGGATAATTGAAAAGGTTATCTGGAAAAATTAGTAAAAAGAAAAAAAGAGAGACAGATAAATTCAGCATAGGTTAGCTATTTTTTTAATGGTTATGAGCCCCTAATTATAAATTATGAGTATGGTCCCATAATTCCAAATGTTGGATGAGGTTGTAAACAAGGTTTTAAAAGGTCATTTTAATATGCAGCAGAAAAAGTGCTAACATTGTGGGAATTACAAATATGTACATATGAAAAACTCTGGGCTCCTGATACTATGGAAATGTCTGCTGGTACATAGTATGCTTGAGATAAAATATCTAGTGACTATGTCATATAAGGATTCAGGAAGTGCTCTATTTCTAACAACTCATGCCGGAATGCAAATGGTGTTCTCTGGAAATGAACTTTCTGAGTCTTGAATGCTTAAATGACTCCAAAAATGGTTCCAGAGATGACAAAGACACTGATGTGAAAGATACTTTTGAAGAGCTTGAACAAGCTTTTTCGTGATATATAAGAAGGAAAAGGCATACTTCTAAATTGATGTATATTATATATAATTTACAATATGCAAATGTGGGTTCGTCTTAGAAGGGTACAGGTGAAACTTACTAAATGCAGAATATAAATGTCTTAACACAATAACTAAGAAAATGCCATGAAAGCTATGTTAAACAGATTGATGTAAACATTTCAGATTGTATATGAAACCAGTACATTGTACCCCTTGATTGCACTAATGTACGCAGCTAAGATTTAATAAAAAATAAATAAATAAATAAAATTAAAAAAGAAGAAAATATTTCAGATTGTATATGAAACCAGCACATTGTACCCCATGATTGCATTAATGTACACAGCTATGATTTAATAAAAAAGAAAAAATACAAATCCAGCATGGCATCAAAAAAAAATAAATAACTCAGGTATGCTATGCATACATTTGATTATTTCATCTACATACCTAGAAGTTTATTAAGCATGCTGGAAAAAACCCTTTCTTACTAATTTTCTCGCTGGAAGAATCAGGAATAGCCTTATATTAGGGTGCTCATATTCATGCATCCATAGTAGATGCAAGAAATTTTTTTAAGTTCTGATTTTTATCATGAATACCATTTTAATTCTTTTTAAAATATCAAATATCAAACTATTTCAAAAATATTTGGGGA
This sequence comes from Perodicticus potto, assembly GCA_963574655.1. NCBI lineage: Eukaryota > Metazoa > Chordata > Mammalia > Primates > Lorisidae > Perodicticus > Perodicticus potto. The sequence goes on from CAUYRH010129398.1 coordinate 5,439, forward strand.
AGCATGTTTGTCTCTGGTTTTGGTAGTGCACTATAGATGTACTTGACCTATATGTTAGCTCATCTAGGATTCCTTGGGTCTCCTGTCCAAACATTATCCCATAGCTGAGGACAGGATCATATGGTACAAGATCTAGGAGGGACAGGATCATATGGTACAAATACAGACACGTAGATGTCTCCCTTTCAGGGTCTGAGACAGATGCTGTATCACACCTCTATTACTCGTTATAAGGATTTAAGTGCCCTTTATCAGTGATCGCGATCATAACAAAATCTCATTAACCTTCTAATTGGTTTCCTACTCCAAACACTTGGTAGCTTAAAATAACAGAAATTTATTTTATCAATAGTTCTGGAGCCCAGAAGTCTGAAAGCAAGGTGTCAACAGGCTGGTTCCTTCTAAATGAGCTGAGGGAAAACCCATTCTATCTCTCTCCTAGCTTCTTTTTTCTTTTCTTTTTTTGAGACAGAGGAAAAAAAAGACTCACTATGTCATCCTCAGTAGAGTGCCATGGCATCATAGCTCACAGCAACCTCAAACTCTTGGGCTTAAGTGATTCGCTTTCCTCAGCTTCCCAAGTAGCTGGGACTACAAGAGCCCACAACAACACCCAGCTATATTATTTTTTGCTGCAGTTGTCATAGTTGCTTAGCAGGCCCAGGCTGGGCTCAAACCTGCCAGCCTCGGTGTATGTGCCTGGCGCCCTACTCACTGAGCTATGGGTGCTGCACCCTGGCAACTCCTTTCTATTACGAGGGCACCAGTCATTGGATTTAGAGCCCACAGTAAATTCAGGATGACCTCATTTCAAAATCCTTAGTTTAATTAATTTAATTACATCTACAATTTTTTTTCTTGATATTGTGAACACCTTTGAAGGTCACCTTCACAAGTTCTAGGTGTTAGGATTCAGCCATACATTTTGGGGGCTACTATCCAACCCACTGTATCCCCATGGGTTAGACGGGAAGCAAGTATTCTTTGGTAATGAGAGTTTAGAAACAGCATCAAAAAGTTGCATTTCTATAGCCCTTGACTGCTGGGGCAGGAACTTTTTTGATTCATTATTGAAGTCTGGGCAGTTCCTAGATAAGATGGGTAGAGAAAACAGTCACCATGGGATTTTATCCAGATATTTAAACATTATTTCTAGTCTGCACTGGGGGCAGGCATGGAAATAAACAGGTGAACAAGGGAAGTTAACCTGAAGCTAAAAACCACAGGCCTGGATTGGATGCCCTTTCCTTGTTCCTTTCCTACAATTTGCATGTTTATAGTCCTTACAAGGTTGAGGTGTGAGAGGCCAGAGACCATTCACCGTCCTATCCTGAACACTAGACCTGATAAGATATAGGCACTCTGTAAATACTTGTTAAATGAAAAAACAACTACATGAAAGAAAGGAAACTTGTACACATTCGGCAGAGATCTCACTTTCACTTGAGGTCTTATCTGCCCAGCCCATTCTTGCTCTCCCTTGGAGCTCCAGACCCTCAAGTTATGGTACTCCTCAAAAGATTGGCTGTCCCTGATTGAGGTACCCAACTCTCCATTTTCCTACTGGTTTTTGAAAAAATATATGCTTCCTAAAAAGCAAGAACTAAAACAGGGCCAAACCAAGAAGGCTGCCCATTAACAAAGTCCTGGATGCCCAGAAATAAATACAAAGGAAAGTGTCAAACATATAAAATACCTTTGTAAAATTTTGAACAGAAATAAACTTCCTTAATTCAGGAAGCCATGATGGCGTGTGTGTGTGTGTGTGTGTGTGTGGTGTGATGTATCCCTGAATACCATCAATGCTGAGAGGTCCCAGGACAGATGCATTTCCTAGAGAATCAAACTAGAAGTTCAGGCCACAGAAGATGGAAGTTCTAACGATAGATAAGCTGGACTCCCCTGGGGCTACCACATGGATTCTGAAAGGTAAGGTTCAGGAAGTCATCTGTTCCCATCTCCCCTCTGTGACCTTACATGGACATCACTCTCCAATCTCACTGGCCTCCCCCTTGTTCTTTCTGTGACCTGAGTCTTCGTGGTCTTAATCTAACTTTACTAATTAATAACTTCTTAGGTGTCATCCATCCTAAGAGGATTCAACATTTAATGAAGACCCCGCAGACTTCCAGCTTCAAAGGAATGAGTGGTGGTGATGGTGGTGATGATGGTGGAGAAATATTTGTTCCATGCCATCTGGACAGACATGAACTCTGCCAACTTACTGGGCCAGTATTAAGCAACAATTCTTTCTCTCTGTCTCTCTCCTCTTTCCCCCTCTCCCTCTCTCTTCCCTCCTTCCTCCTATATCTAAATCAACAATCACTAGTCTCTACTATGCTTCTTCATGACATTTAATTCTATTAATACTTCCTCCTTAGTACACAAATGATTAGACAAATCAAACATGACTTACCTTTCTGGCTAATTTCACTTGGACTCATTCCAAGTTGCTCAGAGCACTTAAAAAAAAGGCACCTAGATTTTGTCTCAGTTATTGTCTTGTCTAACTGCCAGTACAGTGCTGGGCCCATAGGAGCTTCTCAAATAAGTCTCAATATGTAAAAATTAAGAGGTGTGTTGAATTTAAATAAATTGTAATTAAAATACAGAAAAAGAGCAAGAAGTAGGATGGTTCTAGGCTCAATTCAGAATCACAAAGTAGTCTGTGACTTTGACGTAAAGTATATACAAACTTTGTAAAACTTTGTAAAAAGTTTCTAAAAAGTTTTTTAAAAGTTTTTCAAAGTTTTACAGAGGCACTTTGTATGTTTGAGCATTGGTTTTCAATTTTCTCATCTGTAAAATGGGGCTATTAATATGCAACTCATGGGATTGTGGTAGATCTTGAATGAAAAAAACTGTAGAAAATGACTGATATTACCAGTTCTCTTTCCTCTCAAGCCCTACAATTTTTCTGATAATGATTAAGAGAAGCTTTTCTTTCCAATAGTAAATATTACTTCTATACACATTTGTTCCAAATTTTAATGCAACTCTATTTAGACTCAGACTGGTTTAAAGTATTGTGACAGGAGCATATACGAGTTTAAATATGAGGTTGGGTTGTACACATAAGATTTGGATATTTGACTGTATGTAAATTATACCTAAAAAAAAAAAGAAGAAGAAAAGAAACCTACCCTTTCCCCTCCCCCTAAAAGTAGGATCATCTTTCTACTCTCTGAAAGGCCCCATGACATCCTATCCCAGCCTCCAGCTGCAGATATGCCCCAGCTGGGAAAGGTAAAGACAAGCTGCTTAAATGTTTATGTACTGTATTTCCTCAATTATAAATCCACATTTTCTCATGTTAATATTTCCGGAGAAGCAACTTACATCCAGTGTACATTTGATACAGTGTTTCTTCCCTGTGGCCTTCCCACACCATTCTCCCCCATATCCTCTGGAAAGTTGCTCTTAAATAACCCTATGCCTCTGCTATGTGGAAGGTTTCTTCCTGAAAACAACTCTCATTTGTCTCAGAGAACCAATGAGACAGTAATCTACAAACTGAATGTAGACCATTTAAGGTTAAATGATAGGGAATAACCTTTAGCCATTTCTTACAGGTCAGGAACTGTTCTAAGGTTTTATACATAGCAACTCATTTAATGTTTCAGACCAAGTTCATTGAGATAGTAAGATCATTAACCCCAGGTTACAGATGAGAAAAGAGACTCACAGAAATTAAGAGCTTGCCTAAACTCAAAGCGTGTAATCCCTGAGGCAGAGCTGGGATTTGAATCCAGGTAGTCTGGCTCCAGATGCTACCCCCTAATGACCACACCTCTCTGCCTCTCTAAGTGAGGTAATGTCAATAACAGGAAAACGTATGTGTGCATTGCGTGCACTAAGAACAAGGGGGCAGAGTGTCATAGTTCTGGTCCTTGAGGGTTTGTAGTCCAGAACACACACACAAAACCTAAATAGGAAAAATGCAGGGCTTCGGGAAGCATCACAGGGTATGTTTGATGTGAGTGAGTCAGGAGAGAGGCCCGGTGGAGGATTATGTTAATTCACTGGTCACATTGGCCTTGGAGCCACCTCTGAGTTAAGGATTATGTGTGTGTGTTTGTGTTTACGTGAAGAACTCCCCTTCCACCACTGCTAACAGACCCTGGTCACATCCCAATCTGACTTCAACCAGACAGGGTCCATTTTTAGCTTGAAGCAGTTCTCGTCAAGCTCAGCAAAGACTCATCTTGTCAAGACTTTCATTCTCAGACCTCTTGTTAATTTGATCTCTCAGTGCACACCTCCATCTGTGACCAGCCCCCATCTGGGAGTGACCGTGTTTGAAACTCCCATGGCTATTTCCTACAGCATTTTGAAACTCATCATGATTACTGGCTCTGTGTATATGTGTCTTAGTAGTAAGAGTCCCCACCACACCTCAAATTCCATAAGGGTGGGAATACCATCCACCTCTGCACCCCCAGAGCCTGGCATTCAATTACTACCCAAATGCTCAATGATGGTGGCCAGACACCTGTGTTCTCATCACCCTCTGTCGTTTAGCCTTAGACAAGTCACAGGGCTTCAATGCCTCAGTTTCTCTATCCATCAGGTGCCTAGAAACAGAGTCTAGCACCTATTAGGTAACCAACAAATACTTTTGAATGATGGAATACATGATTGAAAAATACAATGGATTGAAAAAATTCTTATCCATCTCTATTCGTTTATAGATTCCTTGAAGATCAAGTAAGCTTCTGTGATTGAAAGCCTACTGGAGAATTATAGCTGTGCAGTAAACATCAGTAGTTTTTAATTTTCAAAGACTGTCGTAGGTACCACCAAGATGCCCACTACCATGGCTATCACAATGGTCCAAAGTGACCTCCAGTCATCTCCATCTCATATTCACACTGTTGCAAAGCAGGGATGGCCGTACGGCGAATAGAATATTGCAGAAGTTACAGTGCATGATGTGTCACTGCCAAGAATAGGTCAAAAAATGCATAGGCTCTTCCACCCTGGGCTTTTGCATTGCTCCTGGGGAAGACAGCCACCGTGTCAGGAGAAGACTCAGCTCTGCAGACAGGCCTGCATGAAGAGACGCTGAGTCCTCCCCCCAACATCCAGCACAACTTGCTGGCCATGGAAGTGAGACATTGTAGAAGTAGATCGATTGATCTTCCAGCCTCCATCAAGCTGGATGATGACTGCAGCCCAGCTGACTCACGAGAGACCCTGTGGCAGATCTACCCACCTAAGCTGCTCATGGATGCCTGACTTGGCGGAGCTGTGAAAGATAATGTCCACGTTTTCAGCCACTAAGTCCTGCGGTCTTGTATCTTGCAACAATAGATCATTATTACAAAGGAAAGCGACAAACAAAAGCAAAATATCAAATGAAGCACACGCAGACCTTATGATCTGGTGGTCTGTTTTGCTCATCATAATTGAGAGTAGTTATGCTGTAAGAGGAATCCTCTAATTGGATGAAGGTGTCACAGGAAGCTTCACAACGGACACAGTACAACAGAGAAACCCTGGCCGAACTGGTAGAATATTCTCTGAGCACGTGCTTTCTGCCCCTGCCACCTCTCCCACTAGTCTCCAGTGGGGAAGGTCTCATGAGGGGTAGAAGAAATAAAGGATACAGCACTGCCCTTGAGAAAACTGGGTCATACTTCTTGCTTTGGCCATAAGGGTGAGATAATCTATATAATGACTTCAGAAAGAAAAAGCACCCCCCTTTTCCCTGCAAATGCAGCCCCACCCCAGGGCACTGGCATGGAAAACAAAATATGGCCTGGATTGCATTTCTTCCGGCTGTCTTCACTGGCTCCCTTCTGCAGGACACAACCAGCCCCGAGAAGGATTATATTGATTAACGGATGCCCAGATTTGACTCTCTATCCCCAAGCCCTAACAGTTCCCCACTCCACCCTCCTCCTACACAGCTTCTGTATGAGCCACCCAAGAGCTCCCAGACCCTGTGTCAGTACAGGAGGATGGTAGAGGCAGGCCCTACCCACTCCGGGAGCAGAGTAGCCATCGTGCTGGAGCACATAGCCTCACATGCTGTATGGGACCCTGCCAGGCACGTGAGGCCTGGCTCAGAGGGGCAGCCTTTTTTTTTTTTAGTAGGTAATCAGCCCTATTTGTGTTCCTCTCAGCCAAGCCCTACCCTTGTCTAAATGGCTCCTGTAATTAGTACCTCTCCAGCTTTAATTCCCTCCCTAACCACCTGTAATTATCATCCAGCTGACCTTTGTTCTCTTAATTGCTGATTGACTCCTGATCCCTGAATACCACTCTGCCTTCTCACTCTCCCCTCCCTTCCACTCAAGGGCCTATTGTATACAGCCCAGTATTTGTTTTTTTCTAACCCTGGGGAGTCTTTGGAATCCCCACTTTACTGCTATTTGAAACACCTCTTCCTGAAACAATTCTCATTTATAGAACACTGCTTCAAACTACTTTCTCTTGCTTAGACCCCTTAGACATTTAGTTTCAAGGCTAGAGATGCTTGTTACTAATCTCCTTTCACAGGAGAGAAAATAGAGGCATAAAGTCATTCCAGAGACTTGCTTATTCTTATGCAGCTAGACCACATTCCCAGGTGAATGCTATTTATCTTTGACACCCTGGCCTCTTGCTTCTCTGCTTCTCTCAGTTGGACAACTCAAACTTGAACTGCCTCAACGACGCCAGCTTCTGACCAGTACTCTCTTAACACCAGTCATGGCCACACCCCTTCTTCTATCTCAAGATGCTATGTGACAGTAGTAAAAGGTGCCATTGCCTGACCAACCACCATGTGTCAGGTATCATTGTGAAGTCTTAAAGAAAGCATCTCCTTACATGTCCCTGCTCACTTCTGGGTGACATCATAAATTTCTAGCAGAAACTAGGAAAGAAAATAAATATTGATGTCTTAAGCCACTCAGCCTTGGTTAAGCTATCCCCTCTACACACTCAGCTGCTTTACTCCAGCTTCTGTCCCTCCTGTCTCTGCATTTTTAACTTTTCTCAGTGTAATAGCTCAACACCTACGAGCATACAAATATGACTTAATCTCCCCCACTCTCAAAAAAAATGACCTTTTGACAAATGCCCTCCTCCAAAAGTGTTCACCTATTGTCCTCCTCCCATTTACAGGATAATTTCTCAGAAAAAGTTGTCTGTTTTGTGCATCAATTTCTCCTCTCTATTTTCCAATCAATATTTTTTACCTTTCACAACTCTCATCAGGGTCACTGCTGGCTTCCATGTGGTCAATTCTCCTTCCTCTCCTTCCTTATTAGAAGGAATTGACGACACGCCCCATCCCCCGCCCCACTGCCAGGCTTCTGGGACACCACTCTCTCCTTCCCCAGCAGTCGTTCTTTAATATCACTTGCTGGACTTTCCTCATCTCCCTCACTTAAAACTTAGTTCCCAGATTTCTGGTTTAATCTCTGCTGACTCCCTAGATCACCCAAAATCCTGTGGCTTCACATGCCACCCGTATGCTGATGAGTACCAAATTTTTGTGTTCAGCCCTGACCTTACCTGCAGATTTCCAATTCACGTATCCAACACCTCACTTGGTATCACTACCCGTCTGATGAATAGACAAACTGAATGAACGTGTTCACAACCAAACGTGCCCCCTGGTAGGAAGGCCTCCTTGAAGCCATTATTCTCGCTATCTTCCTCACTGCAGTTATAGTGACTCCACTGTTTGCCTTGCTGGGGCTAAAAACTTTAAAGTCATCTTTGATCCCTCTCCTTTTCTTCTGCCTCACATCCAACGATCCAGCAAATCTTATTGACATTCCCTTCTGAGTATATTCGTGATCTGATTATTTTTCAGGTTGACTGATACTTTTGCCATCCTGGTCGAACCAGCTCCCATTCTTACCTCTACTGAAACAGAGTCTTAACTGCTCTTGCTCCTTTCATCCTGGCTGCTGCCACACATAATTCATACACCATTGGGCATCTAGATCCTGTCACATCTTGCCACCCCTTGGTTCAAAACCCTTCAATAGTTCCCTCTCATGCAGAGTGAATTCTGATGTTCTTGTAAATACCTACAAAGTCCTACATGACCTGGCTCCCCAATATTGCTCTGAGCTCATCTGTCATCACTCTCCCTTCTTCTCAGTCTTCTATAGCCAAACTTGTTCCTTGAACTACCAAGCAAGTTTGGCCTCAGGTCTTTTAAATTTACCTTTCTCTCTGCCTGCATTAATCTCCCCCCAAATGTCTGCGTGGTTTTCTCTCTTGCTTCTTGCAGGCCACTGCTTGAATATGACCTTATCCAGGCCTTCTTTGACCTCTGTGATGGACAGACCCTAAGGTAGCCCTCAATGACGCCCACTTTCCAGTGTTCATGCCTCTGTGTAGTCCTTCCCGTTGAGTGTGGGTGGGAACTGTGACAGGCTTCTAAGAAACAGCTTATGGCAAAGGTGATGGGTTAGCACTCCCATGATTATGTCACATTATGTAAGACTCCGTCTGGCTATCAGACTCGCTCTAGAGACTTTCTTTCCTGCTGGCTTTGAAGAAATAAGCATTGATGTTAGGAAGCCCAGTGGTGAGGAGCTAAGAGCAGCTTCTCAGAGTTAAAAGTGACCTCTGAGCCACAGCTAGCAAGCAACCAGATGTCTCAGTTATACGGCAGCAAGTAAATAAATTCTACCAACAACCTGAGTGATCTTAGATGTGGATTATTATTCCTCAGTTAAGACTCTACATGGAAAGAACAAAGCTCAGCTGATATCTTGATTGCAACTTCACAAGTCCACAATGGACCTAGCTAAGCTGTGCCTGGATCTTTACTCATAGAATCTACAAGATAATAAATGTGTATTTATTTAAGCCATCAAGTTTGTGGTAATTTGTTATGCAGAAATAGATAACGAATGCAACCACCCTATGAAGTCTCTTTCTCTAGCAGTTCTTTCCACTCCCTTTGTTTTATTTTTCTATGTAATATTTACCCCCATCTGACATTTGTATTTTTTTACTTGCATATTTGTGTATCCTCTTTCTCCTCGACTAACATGTAAGATCTAAAAGGATTCACAGCTGAGTTTGCAACTGCCAGAAAGATTCCTGGTTCATAACAGAGGTTCAATAAATATTTCTAAATGAGTGAGTGAATGAACGAATGTTTTTTCATTTTAATAATAGCTACATTTTTATGTGTACTATGGCTCAGTGCTTCTGTGTTGAAGAACCCAGGTTTTTATTTTCTAATACATCAAAGACCAATTCTTTTGTAAAGTGCAATTGAAGCAAATTACGAGGAAAGTGAAATAAAATGAAGCAAATTTTTAAATTATTATTGGATTCAATAGACATGAAATTACAGTCAAACAGCTATAAAAATTTCTAAATGCTGCTTTCAATCTCTGCACTTCTCTCACTGCAGATCTGTAACAGTCTTGAACAGATTCAGGGAAAATTCTCTGACTGCTACTGCTAAGCAATTGGCCAATGCTTTGAGCGGATCTTCTCAGATTCTTTTTTACCATTTCCATGTGCTTTTCCTCTTAATTTCAATATGCTCTTCCTCCAACATCCTGCACTAGTGACACTTCTGAGATTTGTGGCACTCAATTCCCCTGCATCAGAGGAGAATAAACCATAATACAAAAGAGAGATTAGATCGAAGCTACTTTTTAGGGGAACTTTGCCTGAAGTTACACTCTTGCTAAGCTACTTCTTCTCCCCCATCCAGTTTCTTCCCTTTCATCTGGGAACACTTTGTTAATAAATCACTTGTGGGCAAATTCTCATCTCAGGGTCTGCAAGCCCTATGACAGGCACCGTACTATTACACATGATTAGGATGATGGCTGGGGCTGGAGCAGTCAAATTGAGCCCAAAGAGATCAAAGACATACGTTGAAGATGGTAGAGCAGCAACAAGATAGATGGAATCATTGTCCCTGACAAGTGTGAGCTGCTCTATCGATCCTAGATGGCCCATCTGTATGGGAGAGAGAAAAAAAATTATTTTATTCAAGAAACATTTACTTGAACTTTTCTCTAAATCATAGGCCTAAGATTCCAACACTAAAAAATGGCAGAGTACATATCTCAACCCAGGTATCATTCTAAACCTCCTGATTTAGTGAGTAGGGTGCAGGTCCCCATATACACAGGGTGGCTGGGGCCAAACTGCAACAAAAAACAACTGGACATTATGGCAGGCTCCTATAGTCCCAGCTACTCAGGAGGCTGAGGCTAGAGAATCACCTAAGTCCAAGAGCTGGAGGTTGCTGTGAGCTATTACGCCACAGCACTCTACCATTGGCAATAAAGTGAGACTCTGTCTCTAAAAAAAAAAAATTAAATAAACCTCCTGATTTCTCCTGTCTATTCTGCTACCACCCAGGAAACTCTGGGTGTTTCATAGTAATACTTAGAAACCTGGCTGGGCTGGGCACTAGGAACATAGCTTGTCCTTGAGATAAAGACATGGCTGAGCCTTTTTAAATGTTGATTAGAGGCAGTAGCAAATAACCAACCAAGCAATAAAATAACAGCATCCCATCTCCAAATCCAGGGCTCTTCCCATGTTGACAACTTAATGAGAAGCCCTCAGTCCAAAGGACTCACAAGTAAGCAGCAGAGCTTAAATTAGAGGTCTAGTTTCCTGATGTCCAACCCTACATTCTTTCCATCATACAATGCCACTGCCAAATCGGATCATGTATGCCTTCTGCCTTTTCCAAGGAAAACACAAAGAGATAATGAGCAGATTGGAAAGAAAGCAAGAAGACAAACATCAATGCCTGATTCCTAAAGGGCAACGATTGTATTTTGTTCATTTGGTCATTCTCAAGCTCTCATATAGGATACAACATATATCAGGTTCTGGGGAGGAGGAAAAGGGAAGGGGCTTAAAAAGTCAAAATCGAATCAATGACCCCAACCAAGTTGAGTATACTGTCTGCCACTGTATGTGGGTGGAAAATAGTAGCTCTGATTAGGCTCTAAGCAACACACTTTTTTAGGCCAGAAACCAAGACTAGAGTTTTAATAAAACATCTATGTTGGCTCAGCACCTGTAGCTCAGTGGCTATGGTGCCAGCCACATACACCTGAGCTAGTGGGTTCGAATCTAGCCTGGGCCTGACACACAACAATGACACCTACAACCAAAAAATAGCCTGGCATTGTGGCAGGCACCTGTAGTACCAGCTAGTTGGGAGATTAAGGCAAGAGAATCGCTTAAGCCCAAGAGTTTGAGGTTGCTGTGAGGTGTGACACCACAGCACTCTACCAAGGTTGACATAGTGAGACTCTGTCTCAAAATAAATAAATAAATAAATAAATAAATAAATAAATAAATAAATAAATCATCTATATTGACGTATTGGTTTCTCTTGATCAGGCCTCTTGCTTCCAGACTGTTCTCCCATGCAAGGCAATCCTTAGAGAAGACCACTCAACTCACACTTCTTTCCTTGGTGAGTATTTAACATGTTAGCCATAGAAACCTGGACAGTTAGGGTTAATTTCTACTGGATTAAACACAATATACACAGACAGCATGGCCCACTGATAGGAAAACAGAAAAGCAGGTTTAATGCCAACTTTCTTTGCTGTCTCCTGTTTGAACCACTCTTCACTGACCTCAGTAAAAGTATTTAACCTATCTGTGACTCAGTTTGCTTCATCTGCAGAATGGGAAATCAATAGCACATGCCCAATAGTTGTTGAAAAGAACCAATGCTTTAATATTTGTAAATCACTTAGAACAGTGTCTGGTGTATAATAAGTATTTGATAAGCATTAGCTGCCATCATCACTATCATTGTTGGTGTCCTCAACATTGTCATCATGTATCTACTGAGTTTTCTTCTTCAAGGAAGGAGAGATCAAATTCAGAGTCTTTCCCCATGGGGTACTCACACTCTATTTAATCTATGAGCTCACAATTGAGACACTATATGTTGAACACCCAGACTTCTGAAATGATGCAGGATTATGCCCATTTAAACATCTCACATATTTTACTGACACATCAGATACTCTAGTACTTTTATTTGAAACTAAAATTGACAATTTACCTTTTCCATCCAATTTGCATAGCCCTTCTTCTTTAAGGCAAGCCTTACTTCTCTGCCCCTCCTATCATCATACTTCTTCTATTTCTCCAATATTTTATCCTTCCTGTGGAATTTGCCACAACGTTCTTCCATCGGCCTCCATAGTGTTAACTTCCGGTTGCCCCCTGCCAGCTCCCTGGGGCTAATTCATTCTTTAGGACTCAGCTGAAGCAATACTTCTTTAGGAAACTTTTTCTCACCCTCAAAATCCGTGTTAATATGGCTGACACTGTAAGTTGTTCACCCAACAGGTAGACTCAACTTTTTTTTCCCAGAGCACCTCTCACTCAAAAGACTGACAAAGCTAGATAGATACATTCTTTCCGGCCCTCTCTTTCTGTTGGGGTGACCCAACTCTGGCATGTGAAATATATAGGGAAATCCCCTGGGGATATTTCATGGAAAGATTTCCTCCCTGATCAAAGCAAGGAACATGCAAAGAGAAAAGTCACTGTGTCCCATATCTTGCCAATGAAAATGATCATGTGAAGATACTTGAATCTTCAAACCATCATCTTTTGACCATGAGGAAAAGACTTACATGATAGCCAAGATGTAGACCCATGGACCCACAGACCATAAAACTAGTGCATCAACCTTGGATGTGCCTATAACACTTTCAAAACTTGTGTTAAGTAAATAGTAAATGCCCTATGGCTTACGCCACAATTAGTTGATTTTTTTATTTGCAGCAAGAATATACCTAATTGACGCCTACATAACAACATCACCTCATTTGCAGCCAAAGGCACAAGGTCAAAATTCTGATTCCCAGACCCTCAAAGCCTAGCAAAATGCCTAGGAAAGAAAGTATCTATCTAGCTTAGTCAGTCTTTTGAGTGAGAGGTGCTCTGGGAAAAAAAGAAGTTGAGTCTACCTGTTGGGTGAACAACTTACAGCCTTGTGTCCTGAGTTGGGCTGCATCTACTCACTCAATTAGAGTTACAATTAGACTTAGAAAAGGCATCCTTCTCTAAGGGAGACACAGTATGTTCTCTTCTCAGGTATTTGTATAACACCAACCTATATTTCTCATCATAAAACCTATCCCACTCTATAATTGCTGATTTCATTTCTGAATTCTTGACAAGACTGAGTTTCTGGACAGAAAGAAAAAACCACACGTCTGATTCATCCTACACCCTCAAAGCCTAGCAAAATGCCTATGTGTAATAAAGCTAATAATACATATTTTAAAACTAATTTAAATTCAAACGACAAACTACTTTTTGGTTAGTCCTTATTTTTAGCTTAGGAAATACGGTTCCATATTTAGTTTAGGAAATATAACAAAGGTAAAGGCCTGGGGGTGGATCATAAGGGGCGCCTCCAGTGTAGCATCTCTCCTGATGGACAGAGAACACATCTTGGTGATGGCCAGGACCCGCACAACTCTGGAGCAAAAGCTTGACTACGGGTCCCTCTTATAGCCCACCACTTCTCTTTCATTTATTCAACAAAAATATTTTGGATGCTATGATATGCCAAGCCTAAGACTTCCATGCCATCTATTACATTGTAGACCTCCCTGCCTTATCCCTGGAGAAGGAATGATACCCTTGACTCCTCTTGGATATCCAGTAGAGAATTCATTCTGTCAGCTTTTTATTTACGTGATTCCTCTCCCAGAAATATCTGCATGTTCAAAGAAGCCCAACAAAAATGACGTTGTTAACCTTAAACAAAGGGTCACAAGTTCAAATGTCTACCAAAGCAAATGTGAAGTGCAAATAAGTGCAATGCAATAGACAGTGATGGAAACTGGTTGGTGGGAGGTTCCCATGCTCAGTTAAGTTCAGTCAATGATTGGTGGGTAGGAAAAGACCCCATGTTGCTAAATCTTCTGATATTTCAAGAAGAGTAAAAATTATATATTTTAGATTTGGGGGAGTTTGGAGGGGGTTTGTTGTTGTTATTGTGTTGTTTTTTAGACACAGTGTGCCTCTGTCACCTAGGCTAGAGTGTTGTGGTGTCATAGCTCATAGCAACCTCAAACTCTTGGGTTCAAGCAATCCTCTTGTCTCAGCCTCCAGAGTAACTTTGACTATAGGAAACTGCCATAATGCCCAGCTAGTTTTTCTATTTTTAGTAAAGACAGGGACTCACTCTTGCTCAGGCTGGTCTTAAACTCCTGAACTGAAGCAATCCACTCACCTCGGTCTCCCAGAGTGCTAGGATTATAGGCATGAGCTACTTACTACACCAAGCAAAATTCTATATTTGGTATGAAACTCCTCAACAGTAGGTGCTGGCAACACATCCAAATGTTTTTATAAATACCATATTAGCCAGACAAAACAAACATATTGATAGGCCAGACCTAATGTGCAGGCCACCATTGTGATATCTGACTTAAAGGAATGAATGGAGCCTTCATGGTGATCTTGGAGTTTTGACTGGAGAGAGCTTGGGATAGAGCCAGGAGTGAAACAGTGGTATAGCAAAGAAGGACAAAAATAAATAAACAAACAAATAAATAAACTTTGGGGCCAGGCAGGAAGACCATTATGGTAAGGAAGGCAAGTAGTCCTTGCACAGCACTGTGGACACTGTGCTGATCCCTCAGTCATAGACTTACCTTAATCTTCACATCACTCTCAAGGTGAGTGCAATCTTTCCATTTGACAGGTGTATCAGAAGAGGAGCTGGGCCTACTACTCGGATCTTCTAACTTGTAGGTTGGGTTCTTTCCAACACATACCACTGAGTCTGTAATTAACATATCTCCTGTTTCCCCCTCCATTCCTCTTGGTCTCATTCACTCTCTAACCCTGCATGAAGGAGTCTGTCCTCATGAGATTTAAATTGAGATGATACAGTTTTCTCATCTATGAAATGGGCATAGGGTTTTTGTGCCTGATACATCATATATGCTCAATAAATATTAGCTTTTTCATTATTTTTATTTCTTTTATTTTTCTTTGAGAAAAGAACATTTTTTAAAATTTATTCCTTTCTACTCCTGATTCTATTCCTGGAAAAGAGTGTACTTCCTGAGTCTTCACCATATGGAAATGGGTTATTGGTAATGTTGTCAAGAGTCCCAACAGAAGAAAAGAAAGGGAAGAAGGAAAGATAGAAAGAAGAAAGGAAAGGTGGGAAAGAAAGAAAAAAACAAAGGAAAGAAGAGAGAGAGAGGAAAAGAGAGGAAGGAAGGAAGGAAGAAAGGAAGGAAGGGAGGGAGGGAGAGAGGGAGGAAGGAAAGAAGGAAAGAAAAGAAAGAAGAAGAAAATGCAAGGGGTCCATTTCCAAAGCAGAATGTAGTTTCCAGGAAAGAACCAAGTTCCTGTGCTCTTACCCCTCCCTAACAATCTAGGGTGTTATTCTAGAGGCAAGAAATTTACCCTGACTTAATGGGAGCAAGAAATAGTGATTCTTTAAAACCTTGGTATGCCTCTCTCTAAAAAAGTCCATTCTCATGCAGTAAGACCCAACTTAGAAGAAGAGTATCGAAAAATGATATGTTTTGCTTTAGAATTCCACAACATGATTATTTTAAAATTCACCACGGGGTCCCCCTAGTGTATTTAGGACACAATTTTATTTGCAAACTATAATTCTAGAATCAGAATGAATCAATGAGATAAACTTTTTCAATATATAGATGAGGAGAAATGAGCTGAGAAAGAAGAGCCTATCCCTTAGGTAGGAAAACCAGTTGTAACAAATGCAGAAGAAATATATTTTTGGTTATTTTGTTGTTGCTATGATAGAGAGATTGAGCTAGAGTTCTAGGACATTGCAATGGGAAGAAACTTAACTATCACCTAATAACAAAAGCAATAATAATAGCTTTCACTGAGTACTAACCATGCCAAATACCATGTGATGGATGCTGGAGACACAGCAGAGAACAACTCAGAGGCGGGGTCTTCCCTTATGGAGTGCACAGTCTGTCATCACTTCACAGGTGCACAAACCCAGCAGAATGGATGATTTGGTTAAGGCCACTAAGCCTATTACCAGGAGGCATTAGAACTAATACCCAGGTTTCCAATTTTCTAGTCCTGAGTCTTTTCCACAATGTCACGTTGTGCCCTAGAAGTCTGGGATATACTTACTAAGTTAAAGAAGAAATACACATGTCTCCTTCCTACTTTCCAATTCTGTTGGAAATCAAGAGACCCACCATTAAGAGACCTCCATCACCAGGCCCTTGGGTGAGGACACTGGTTAAGTGAATACTGTTGCTGTCCAGATCTGTTCCTAAATGACCACCTCACAGAAATACTCCTAACAGCTCAGTGGACCCCTTCCGTGAACACCCCAGACAAACATCCCTGTTGCCACTTCCAATCGCCCATTGGCACATTACTTTGCTTTATTCTTTCTTAGTAACTATCACGACAGATACTGACACACATAGTGACCTACTGATGTACTTAGTTTGTGTTATGGAAATGCCTGCAAGCAGAACTCTACCCACCTTGTTTACTGTTATAACTTAGCAACTAAACAGTTCCTGGTTCATAGTAGGTGTGCTGTACATATTGAGCAATCAGTGAACGAAGGATGGTTCATGATTTGAGCCATTGGATTTTTCTTAGCTGCCGTAACGAAGCCACCCTATTCCCCGGTCACTGCTTCCCTGAGCAGCACCCTCCATTTGGGAGTCAGTATCAAATCCAGAGGTGGAAAGAGTTTGAGGGAATGTTTTCTCAACAAACATGTTCTCTGCCCTTCAACTTTCCTGCTGTATCCAGCAAACTGTTTCCATTTTGATAAGATTGTGGGGGTTTTTTTTTCAGACTACATCTGCAGAACTGAGAAGTGTGAGAGTGATTTCCATAATAGTAATTTTTTTTACACACTCTTGCCAGTTTACATGAAGTGACAGTGTTTATTGTGTAGGATACGTACATTATGGCTCCAAAGTCATTTCTTGGATGTCACCCACTCTGCTTTGTTTCTGCTTGTTTCTCCAGCAGAATGATTCTCTCAGGAGAAAAACTAGGATTTTTAATAAAAGCACAACACTGTAAAAACCATTTTTAAGGGAAAGTCATTTTTTATGAGCTCTGCTAACTGCCAGACTGCTGAATACACTCCGTTTCCTTTTCAATGCTTTGTCCTTTCCTGGTTAACTGCCTTGTGGGGACTCTGTTGTATTTGTCTTTGGATCCCACAGCCTCAGCCTAGCCCTACTGGCTAGGAGATGCTTATTTCATGTTTGCAGAACAGGAGAAAACAAACATGTCTACCTATTTTATACCTGGTAAAAGAGAGCAGCTGCCCGTATTTGCTGCCCTGGCTTAATCCCTTCAAGTTGGACAATCTATTTATTGTACCAGCATCACAGACATCAGCTGTCTTATTAAAATGTCCCCCCTTTTAGCCATTCATTCGCAAGGCCTTTTAAAGCTACTGCCTACATGCGAAGGAAAAATTTGAATCTTTCAGTAATGTGAAATCACCTTTTAAATTGTTTTCAGTAGAGGGGGACCCAACCCTAGAGTCATATTTTGAAGAATTTTGGGGACATATTTGGTGGTTACAATGATTTTAGAAAGCAATATTGGCATTTATGAGGCAAGGATCAGAAATGCTAGATGCCTTGAAAAGTATGAGATATGTAACTGAATTACCAGGTATCTGCCCAGAACAAAAATCATTTTACCACAAAGACATTTGCACCAGAATGTTTATTACAGCTCAGTTCATAATTGCCAAGTCGTGGAAGCAACCCATCGTTCCTTGCATGGATCAACAAACACTGGCATAAGTATACCATGGAATACTATTCAGCCATAAGAAAAGTTGAAGACTTTACATCTTTTAGATCTACCTGGATAGAGATGAAACACATTCTTCTTAGTAAAGTATCTCAAGAATGGAAGAAAATAACCAATGTACTCACTATAAATATGAAACCAATACATAAACAATTGCATGTCCACATGAACAACATGTAACACAAATATAATCTAGCAAGAGACAGGGGTTGGGGGAGGGGAGGGCAATAGGAAGGAGGCAGGAGAGCCTTTGTCAGAGCTCACCTAATGTACACAACATGAGGGCATTCAGCACACCCCCCTGGGTGAAGGGCTCAACTACAACTTGAACTTTACCATGGGTATGAGAGATATGAGAGCAACGTAACCTAAAAATTTGTACTCTCATGTTAATTTAAAATAAAAAGAAAAGTGTGGGACAGTCTTGCCTAATAAAAGATTGGTCACATTCCATATGTCTTTCTAATGTTCCACCCATTCGTATAGGTGAGGAACAAACTTGCTTATATTTATCTGAGCCTAATGTCCAATTCCTTTTTGCATATACACAAATTCTTTTATTTGAAAAAGTTTAATATATGCTGAGTTTTCTAGGAATGCAATTTCCAGGTCAATCCAAAGTAGTTTGTAATTTTTAAAAATGGCTCTCCTAAAAGTTGTTCACCATTAAAAAAAAAAACAGACTTCATGATGGGGCTCAACATCATTCAAGGACTTTAAGAATGACACCTGTAGCAGTATAACATTCCTAAAGATTCTTTATGTAAGGTGCAATTATCTCACTCTTGCATAATGTCTACTAGTGTGCTTATTCTCAAACAATTATATACTGAAATATGTCTCATTATATCATCATTTACTTTCTCTTTAATTACTCTTTACTTCAGACTTAAAACATTGCAGCTAATTCTTTCCAAAACTGTGAGAATAGGCAGATTATACTATCTATGACTTTTATTTTAGGATAGAAAAGGGTGTGTTACAAATATTTGTTGTAAGAAGGGTGCTTTGAGTTTTATTAGTTGAGAATATAGAAAGCATTCAATATAAGAAGGGTGCATTGAGTTTTATGGGTTTATCGAAACCTCTGGTTTATCCCAGATTCTCTGCTAACAGTTGGAGATACAGAGATGAACAAGACAAAAGTCTATCTTCTTGGTGTTTACAGTATTTTAAAGATTGGACCAACCGAAAACCACTGAAAGATTGGGAAGATAATGAGCTGTTCAGCCTTGTGTTTTAGAAAGACCACTCTGAATATCAATGGATGATGGATTGGAGGTGGGCCAGAGGGAAGGGCCGGTGAATAGATTCTTAAATGATCCCATGTGAGAGATGGTGGTGCCTTGAAGATGATACTCCAGTAGGATGAGAAGAAATAGCTGACTTTGAAAAACATTCAGGAGGTAGGATCAATGAACCTTTGCAACTGCTTAGATGTGAAAGTTAGGGAGAGATAGTTGTTAAGAATGTTTCCATTGAGATGGTGAACACGGCCTGGCGCCTGTGGCTCAGTGGGCTAAGGCGCCAGCCGCGTACACCTGAGCTGGCGGGTTCGAATCCAGCCTGGGCCCGCCAAACAACAATGACGGCTGCAACCAAAAAAAGTGGCCGGGCGTTGTGGCCGGCGCCTGTAGTCCCAGCTACTTGGGAGGCGGAGGCAGAAGACTCGCTTGAGCCCAGGAATTGGAGGTTGCTGTGAGCTGTGATGCCACAGCACTCTATCCAGGGTGACAGCTTGAGGCTTTGTCTAAAAAAAAAAAAAAAGAAAAGAAAACCACAGGGTGAATAATGAAATGACCACCCAGGATCCTATTGTATTACCATATATTGCTATGTTAAAATGATTATTAAATTAAAAAAATTTCTTGATGACACATAATAATTGTACAT
>CAUYRH010129400.1:0-24344 GCA_963574655.1 Perodicticus potto
TTCACTGTCAAAAGTCATCATCTGGACCCCATTATTGGCAGCATACTTAATTTGAGACACTTGTTTACAAGGATTTGCATAGATAATCCTCTCCGGAGGCACCCCGAGACTTTGCACCAATTGTATTTCAGTCTTGCTAACACAGTCAAATCCTGTCCCAATGGCAGCGAGGGTCTTCACAATGGCTGTACTGTCATTACATTTGACTGCATAAAAGGGAGTGACACGAGGAAGAGCTTTTAGCCATCTTTGGTGTTTCTTCAGAACATCTCTGAGGTCTGCTACATAGAAGGCATCCTAATCATCAGAAGAGGAAACTTCATTGATTTTTTGATTCAGAATGTCCTTGGCAGTAAAACCTTCATCAAGCATGTGGCAGTCAAACTCTTCATTACTAATGTTGTTCATGGTTTCTTGATATTTCTTTGAAAAACTAAGAGACGGAATTTAAAGAAATACTTCCAGCTTCTCACAAAGGCAATTCTCCAGGAACTCTGAATCCCACTGCGTGTATCCTCCAAACAACAGTGGAAACGTTCTTAGAGCATCCGGGCGCCGCAGGCCAGCCCCGTGGAAAAGCCAGAAAGCCGGAGCTGCAAGAGCAACTCGGCAGCCCCTGCCGCACCCTGCAGCGCCTGGCTCCCGCCTGCAGGAGACGCCGGCCCGAGGTAGTGCCAGAGGCCGGGGCGGCGACTTCAGGGACTGACCTCTACATTTTTCATTTTCAATGTCAATAGAAAATGGGTTATGGAAAAGCTGAATGTCCTGTTGATGGAGATGAAGCTCTTTAAATCCAAATTGGAACTCCTTTTGCAACTTTTCCAGTGAATCCACACATGTTTTGTTTGGGGATGAAACCAGTGGTTTTTCCGCTAAGAGTTTGCAGGCCCAGAATGAGTCTGCTGCTAAACAGGACAGGTAGTGGAGGCAAAAACACCAGGCAGGCCGGATAAACGTCCTCAGCGGGCCACATGTGGCCCATGGACTGTAGTTTGAGGACCCCTGCTCTAGAATAATTTGACTCTAGTATTCAAAATAGTGCAAAGAATAGTCTTTTAGTCTAATTTTCTCTATGGCACAGTGGATTGGTTTAAATCAAAGATTATAAATACTTTTCATCTCACACACACACACACAAATCCTAATAAGTGCTAATAATGTCTAAAGATTTGTGCTTACGGTTCTTTGAAATGTGTGTTCTATGGGCAAGAGAGACATGAATCTGCATGCAAGTTCCAGGATTTGCTGTCTTTTGTTAAAGTCCTTTGAACTGAATGATCTTTGTCTTTCCTATTTTATATATTCAATGGAGCCTCAAGAGTTGTTGGCGATTAGTTTGACCATGCATACATTTTCTAATTTCATTGAAATCATTTGATAAGAATATACTTAGGAATTTTGTAAGGGATTTGACTAGCATCTGTAATGTATTGTTTAAGTTCCAGATTCTCCCTAAGTCATATTTAATGCTTTTATTTCAAAATCAATACTATGACTTGCCTTTACCCCGTTTTGTCACTCAAATATATATAGTCATTGTTAAAAAAAATTTAAAAATACAGGTAAGGAAATGCAATTGCCTTTCTAAAATCCAAGTATCCACTTTTCACACTTTGATGTATGTCATTTGAGACTTGTAATAGTAATGAAACATTTTCATTTGTTTTGTTTTTGCAAAAAAAGGTGTCTAGGAATTCAGATCATTACATGAAAGGCAGATTTGGCTGAATTCCAGGTGAGTCAGAGTTTTGTGTTATTATTGTTTCATATGTAAATCAAACAGTCTTTAGGCCCAGAAAGGAATAACAATTAGAAAAAGTATTATTTAGTTTTTGGCGTCCATTTAAAGAAATCCTATGTGACAGTGATAACTTCCTGGTAAGGAACACAAAGTTGTCCAAACACATTCACTGGCAATCACTAAGATCAGTTTATTGTAAATGATCACTCAAATGATTACTGTGATCAAAACAATACCTTCCAGTTAAGAAAGTATTAATTGGGAAAATCAAGTTTAAGCATTAGGATAACTCTTCCATCTTAACACTTTTTGTAAGGATTAAGGCATGACTTTTGTCTGTAACATTTTTAAATGAAGCTAGTTTTGTAGATAAGATGGAAAGGTTTTTCTTGTCATTTTATGTAGATAAGATGGAAGGGTTTTTTTTGGTCATTGCTACTCATGGAGGTTCATTTTTGCATATATGCTGGTACTTCCATTGCTCATATACCAATAATCTAATCTGGACCCTGTGGAACAAAATTTGGGATCTTATGTCTCCATATAACTCAAAAATCTACAGAGAGGAAAACCTCTCTGATAAATTGAGCATGACCAGCAGCGGCCCTTGAGGGCCAGCGTGGGTTTCATCTCTGCCATCAGCAGCATGCCCAACCACTCTCAGTGGCTTCTCTTGTCCTCTGATGAAATTTCTGGCCCTCCTGTGCTCATACTCCTCTTGGCCAGTACTTGCTTTCTATTGATTTAACTAGGCAATCGCAAATCTGAAGGAAAATGAAAGTTCCTTATAGGAGAGTTGTTGACTACACTTGCACACCCATTTGAATTATTGCTCCTAATAGTCATTTGTCTTCTGACTGTCAAGGCACGTAAGAGTTAGTTGCTATGCCAGTTTCCTTAGACTTGACATCCTGACCGAACCCTGTAGCCACACCACATTCCTGCCTCTGGTACAGTCGTAGTCATTCCTGCTGTTACACATTTGTTCATGCTACTCTCCCCACACTCGGAATTCTTTAAATCATTTATTTGGCCATATTAATCTTGCTCTTTTGAATGCCCAACTGAATTAAATTTCTCATTTTTCGCAAAGTCTTTTATGTTTCTCTGTACCACACAAAACTCTCTGTTCTCAGAGCCCTGCACATAGTTAGTGCCCTGCTACTTAACATCGTCCCCTCTTTTTCCTAATATTCCAAGTTGTGCACCAGCTTTGAGAAAACTGCTGACCACTCTTTCTTCATAATATATAAGGTTTAGCGCAGGTATTCTCTTGCTTTTCTATGTCTAGGTCTTTGAACCAATCATTCTGTTAGTCTGGAAGATGCAGGTAGTACATCTTCCAAGGAGCCTAACATGATGCAGTTATACAGTAAATATGCAATTATTGCTTGATTCTTTGATTTTCACAAATCACGTGGCCCCCCTCAGTGTCACTGCTAAAAAAAAAAAAAAAAATTGAAGAAAAACAGGTATAGCTTTCCAAAATACATGATTAGCCATAGTATGTTTTCCGAAGGCAACTTCATTTGCATAGCTATGAAAACCATTGTAAACATGCTCAGTAAAACAGTGATTCTTTGTTGAACTCCGGCAAGGCTGTTGTGCTCCTTTCACCTCTCGAGCCAATAATAATAATCATGATTGCATCAGTCCTGCAGTGTCGGGCATCGGGAAAGCTGATATGATCAGAGAGTATTCTAATTGCTTCTGTGTGCAGGTGCATGTGTGTATATGGTGTGTATCAGAGAGATATTAATGGCCAACTAAGCAGAGAATGCTGGCTAAAGAAACAAGAAGATTGCATTGAGTTTCATGTCACATTTGGCAAATCGACTGCATAAAGGGTGGCAACAAAAAAACTTTATTTGAGGGTTCAGAAACGTAAGAGGAGCTTTGGAAATCAGGAATATGTCACCTGGCAAGTAGAGGTCCTATGTTTCTCTATGAATTCTTTTCATTGTAAACATGACAGTAATAATGTTTAGTTGTTGAACTTAAAACAGTGTTGGAAATTAAAAAAAAAAATTCAGCTCTCTAGAGCTACACAGTTGTTACTCCCTTGCTTGTGATTGAATGTTATTATCTTTTACCATAAATTACCATTGGTAATCAAAGAGGAGATCAATTTCCTTCTCAAAATAAACCACTCACTGTGTAGAAGAGCTTACATTATGTTCCATATCTCTTCACTATGCTAAGCAGCATAATTTCAACAATATGTGGATATCTATTATTATCTTTCTTGCCCTCATCACCACTTATCCAAAGGGCACCTTTGGGCTAATATGAAGAGGGGAAAAAGAAAAAAAGATTTGAGCAGCTCTTTCTCAATCTTTTGGTTAATTCACATACTGTGAAACTCAGTGATGCTTGAAATATAGCTGGTGTGGGAGTGTGGTGGAGAGTGGGAGTTGTTCTTTCTCCATAATAAATATAAGTGCTGTCACTCTGGGAATCAGATTTTTGCAGGATTTCAAGGACTTTAAACCGTTGGGCTGAGACCTCACTTACTGCAGTGCTAGCAGACAGGTTTCATGCCAGCGTCTCCTACATAAATACCAATCAAACTCTGTTGAAATTGGCCACAAGTATATTTCATTCTATTATACATATAATAGGAACAATGAAAAAATCTTTCTCCCTGTTAGGTTTTTCTATTGCTAATCTTAAATACCTGGGGAAAAGCCCATCTAAATCTAACCATCTAATCTAAGAAAAGATTGGTCTCTCTTACTAGTTTAATAAGGGCAGTTTCAGTGTTCACTGATGCTGAGCCAGTGTGATTAGGTTAAAGGAGGGATGTGATATCAACAGAAAGTTGCACATACCTACATATACTTACACATGCATATGTGAATGTATATAAATCTCAGCCACTATCTTCTGGTATTCTCTGTCTTTAAAGAAATGACTTCTATGTGAAATCAGATAAATAGCAAGACATCTAGACATCATGGCTGGTGTATTTTTATATTAATACAAGTACCGTGTGTCAGGCCATATGATCTGTGTGTGTGTGCACACATATATACTCAAATACATATTCATTATTTTTTGAACAAAATATACTTTCCCATATTAATATAATATGTATAACGAAATATACTTTCCCATATTAATATAATATGTATTAATATATATGTATAACATATTAGTAGGCACCAATGAATTTCATAGACAGTATCCCTAGGATGAGAAAAAGAGGGCTGCTTTGGTAACACTGCCCTTCCCTCTTCCATACTGAGAATCAGTGTGTTTACCTTTTTGGTATATACCTTTTTTTATTCTTTTTTTGAGACACAGTCTTATTTTGTCATCCTAGGTAGAGGGTCATGGCATCATAGCTCACAGTAACCTCAAACTCTTGGTCATAAGCGATCCTTTTGCCTGAGTTTCCTGAGTATCTGGGATTACAGGTATGTGCTACTGTGCCTGGCTAGTTTTTTCTATTTTTAGCAGAGATGGATCTCACTCTTGCTCAGGCTGATCTTGAACTCCTGAGCCTCTGCCTCACAGAGTGCTAGGATTACAGGCATTAGCCATCGCACCCAGCCCATTATGTATCTTCTTGATGAAAAATGTGTGCAGAGAACATCACTATTTGGTACCTAGCCATTCTCACAACTTGGACAAAATCATTCATCCTTTATTAAGGATGAGGTTTATGGCTGGGTGCAGTGGCTCACACTCATAATCCTAGCACTCTGGGATGCTGAGACCGGTAGATTGGCTGAGCTCACAAATTTGAGACCAGCCTCTGCTAAAAATAGCCGAGCATTGTGGCAGGTGCCTGTAGTCCCAGCTACTTGGCAGGCTGCGACAAGAGAATTGCTTAAGCCCAAGAGTTTGAGGTTGCTGTGAGCGATAACGCCATGGCACTCTACCCAGGGTGACAAAGGGAGACTCTGTCTCAAAAAAAAAAAAAAGCAATTTACATGAATGTACATGTCCCCTGGAATTGTCTTAGGCAACATTGGTTTGCATGTCCTTCTGTCGCCTACCATGTGAACTGGTGTACTACCGCCCTTCAGTCCTACCTGGTCTCTATGTCACTTCAGAGTTCATGTCAAACTTGTCAATTTTCTTCCTCTTTCTGCCTCTTTTGCTCAAATATCTAAATTTTTGTTTGATTCTGTTATTTCCTACTTCTCTATTGATTAAAATAAATAATTCCAGGTCAAGTATCTTTTAAAGGTGAATATGGGAAACTGTAGCCAGTAATGTATCTCCTATTATCATGAATGGGATCTATGTTGTTTCCTTTCTTTAAAAAAATCATTCAGTATTTTCTTATTGCTAATTTTTTGCTCACTTGACCACACAGCATCTCATGAATTTTTTTAAAAAAGAATGTGATTTGTGTATTCCCTTCAGAGAGACAGCCTCAAAATGCAGAAGTGACTTTGTGATAGCACCTTTGTGTTGATGCCAGCACAACACAAAAATGACAATTCCCTATCAAGAGCAGAAACAAGGAATTCTTTTGAGACTTCTGAGATTATTTGATGAGGAATTATTAAAACCAAACAGTTACTTAAATTCCCCAGAGTGAACTTCAAGTCCCTTTGACTTGTGAACCTCTCCTCCAGCTCAGAAAATTCCTGTAATGTGGATAATTACACTGATGGCTGGCCTGAGAAAATAGGCCACTGAAATGGGCTTTGTGTGATTCTGTTAATTGCTGCTGTAGACAAGCAGCCTGGCCCTTTATTCATGCCTCGCAAACCTTTCATCAAATGAGTAGATTATTTCTAATGCATATTAGATAGGATGAACTCATCTTCCAAGAAGGGCATTAATATATCTGCTGTTTTATTTCCCCTCCTAAGTGAGAGAATTTGCTTTAAATGCAACTTCTGCTTTGGGTTGTTTTGCTAGAGATGTGCCTTAGCATTCTTAGCATTTTGCTAACAGCCGAGTAGCAAAACAATTTATTGGTTTATGAGTTCTGATTTGATGCTGGCTGCAGTTATACCATGTTAAACAAAAATAATTGCTAATATGGCAGCATATGTATTTTGCCAAGGTCATCCTATGTGAGTACTGGATATGTAGCTTCTGGGCTAAGATCTAGAGATGCACTAAAGTTTAAAATAGTGGACTCTGAAGTCAGAGGTCAAGGTTGAAATCATAAAAGGAAAATAGTATATTAAAGATTGGGCACACATATTATTCCAGTTCCTGCTCTACGGAGGACTGAGCAAGCGTGACAATGAAATGATCTTTCTAACTCAGAGGAAACATGACTGTCTTTGGAAGATAGAGTATGACTAACAAAACGGAACTGATGGTGATAGGGATAGCAGAGGTTATAAGGTCTGCAGGTCCTAACGCTCTCACTATTTTCTAAATTGAAGCTACTGCTTATTTTTCTGAGCTGGACATCTCACAATCAGATAGAGTTATATATTTCTTTGTTTGTTCACCCACATTCCTTTGACCCAGAGGTACACAGATCAGCTGTCAGGAGCAACTGAAATTAGATTCCTCTATTCACTCTCCTTAACAGTAGTCAGCTGCTAACGGTATACCAGGAGGAAGGGAAAAATAATGACTGAGGTCTCTAATTCATTAGAAAAGTTGCATCTCAGAAACATATACAGTCTTGTTTACATCTTTACATTTCTACACCATAATTTTGTCAAACATATGGAAGTTCCTACATCTTTCCCTAGAGCTGAAATTTTTTGTCAGCCGAGGGTCAAGGAGATGAGGGGGGAGGGTGGGCAGAGGGAAAGTAGAAGATTACAAACTAGGTAGCTAACTTTGAAGTTCTGATGGCAGTAGGGATAGGTTTCAAGATCATTTAAGGCCTTAATTCTTGTTCAACAAGAAAAGGTGGGAAAAAAAGACAAATCATGTATGTGTATACATTTATATTAACATTGTATATGCATGTGTGTGATCGCAGTATTGAAGCACAGGTGATATAAGTAAACTTACATAGACTTTATGTGCTATAAGTAAATGAATACATCCCTTACTTATAAATGATATTTATTCCTTGCCATCAACAGCAGAGTTTATATATACTTAAAAATATTTCAATTAAGAAATATAATTTGGAAAATAATGACTACACAAATGCTATTGTCAGGATGATTATTATAAAGAAACTTTTGTGTATTTGTTCAAAAAGTGGGGAAATATAATTTTATAGGTTTGTTTTATTTTAGTTATTTATAAGAATAAAAAGGAGGACCTAGTTGATGTCCTGAAAAGAAATCTGATTGTATACTTCACAGTGAATATATAATGAAGATTTTGAGTAGTGCTGAAAGGGTCTTATAACTACAGATGCTTTGGTAGCAAGGAGCTTAGAAATAAGAGCTGTAGAATACACAGAGAGATTAAATTAGATGATTATAATGCCTGTGTTCTAAGTTGGACAGACTGGAGAGAAACTCAAGCATGGAGGGCAGGTGCAACATGCTTTATTCAGCTCACAGTCTGGTGAGCTACATGGGAGATCTGCCCTTATCCAGCTCCTGGAGGCTAGGGAGCTGAGGTACATAGATCATCGACAATAAATGATCTGCCATTTGCACAAGGAAAAGGTCCTGTGCATCTTTATACCCAGAGGAGCAAAGGTGGCAACATGCGAAGCAGCAGTTCCATAGGCATAACATCAGGCATAACATCATTGTACGCAGTTACGGCTCTCGAGGAACCTCACAGCAGAGCAAGGCCATGCCTGAGAAAGCCTAGACAGCTTATGTCATCCCACACCCATGGCCTTGGACAAGAAAGCCCAAACACCTTTGTCTATCCCTACAATGTTACAATTCAGTGTCATGTTTTAACATTTTCAAGGACCGTATGACCTGGCTGGCATTATTTCCTGTGTATAAGTGGTAGAAAGATTTGGGAACTGCTGTTCGGCTCACACTAATGTTTTAGGATGGATGCAAATAGCCACTGTTATGCTTTCCTTATGTCACCTGTAATCTAGAAGATTTTGTCTTTAGTCTCATAAGATTTGACAATTTGGAAAAATGGAAGCAATATGATAATGATTTGCCAATTTATGGGATCTAGAAAAATGCAAATTATTTTAAAGCTAATTGTAAAACTCAGTGGAACAAAACAGATTGTTTAGGAATGGATTCAAATGTAAATGGAGTTTATTTATAATTAGTAAGAAGGTAGAGTTTGAAGCAGCAGTAAAGAATGAATTATTCACAAAGCATTATTGGAACTGGCCATGTACTTCTTATGAGCAGATCTGTGTCTCACTCCCTACAACACAAAATATTCTAACTAGATAGAAAAAATGTAAAGGTAAAAAGTGAAAGCAGAATATACTAGGAAAAAAAGGGAGATTATTAAAATCTCTTGTGTGGTGGGCCTTTGTCGCATAATACATGACATAAAATCTACAAAATCAGTGAAGAAAGGCCTGCAAATTAAATAATAGAAATGTATATAATATGCCTGACATGTATTAGGAACTCATAGTAGATAAATAGGTCTAGATTCTAGATGGACTCAGTCTTAAAAGTGAAAAGAGGTCAGAGTCCTAAAATGCATTAAATTTAAAAAACAGTAAAAAATGAAGGTTGAGTTTCTTCATGCCACGGTGTCTATGTGTGAGTTTGTGTATATAGGTGTGGATAATGTATTGAGTTTGTGCGTATGCAAATGTACAGATCTACGGATTTAGTGAAGGTTGAGTTGCTGCATGCCACCATGTCTGCGTGTTTGTGTGTATGTAAATGTACAGATCTACGTCTATAGTATTTCCGTTTTACCAGTCTTCATCTATCTTTAGTATCTAAGGCAGTCATACTTACTTACTAATTCAATACACATTTACTGGAAACTTTCTATGTGCTAGACACTGTTTTAGGTGCTTAAATATATAGCACTAAAAGAAATCCCCTGCTCTTATGGGTACTTTGGTTCTGACAATAATAAATGTTGTTACTGAGATACTGACTGGGTAACCTTGGTAGGACGTGCTTCCTTTCAGTTTCCCTCCCAAGCATTCCTGAAACCAATTAGAGTTTCTTATGTGGTCCCGAGTTGTTAGTGCATTTTTGTTCCACATCACTGTATCTTCATTGATAGCCATGGCTCACCTCTGTCTTTACAACCAACCACGCCAGGTCCATGTGCCAGGGGCTGCCTTCTGATGCCCTCAAAGAGTTACCTTCAGGTAACTAGCTTTTATTTTGACTTCCTCTTCAAGGTCCATAAAAAATATGAAAATATGGATGCAGATAGTTTATTTGGCAACTGATCTCAGAAAACATGATAAGAAAGTAGAGAAACGAGACAGGCAAGGAAGGCAAAGTGTACCACTATGGGCTCCATGAGTGTAACAAGTGTGCATGGGTATGAATTACAGCTTATGCTGTGATACGTGGGCCACTGCAGTACACACCACTGAGGACCCCCTGAAAATCTGAAATGTACCTCAGAATTACCCCAATGAGGACAAGGAAACTTGTAGGAGAAAATTTATGATCTCAGGAAGGGAAACATGGTCTTCCTTCAGGGAGACATCTATGGTGACATAGACATTTGGAGTGAGCCAAGGGAAATTGGTGAAGTACCCACAAAACAGAGCTGTGACTATGCTGAAAGGGGGCTATTGGGTCAGCAGTTTTTGTTCTTAGCTTTTGGTGTGCTCTCAGGCCGAAAAATGACCAGACACACTAAAAGCAGGTTAAGCATGCAACAAGGTTTACTAATAAAGATCGAGACAGGTTTATAGAGCACTAGCAAGATACATCCACCACAGATGACTGCTCTTGTAACAAGGCTCTGACTGTGGTCTGGGGTCTTATTATATAGGGTATATATTAGGCCCTTCTTATGGTTCAATTGACCCATAAGTGGTTCATCATTGATGAGCCACTTAGATGGACAGTTAATGACATAATAATTAGCCTTAGGGTACTCCAGGTCACATTCTGGACTCTGTTGTGCCTGGGATGCCTGGCTGAGAGGCTGCAGACTTCCCTGCATTCTTTTGCAGGTAGGCAGGGAGTTCCTTCTTGCCCCAGGTGTGGAAGTTTCTTGGGGCAGGTTTGAGTGTGTGATAGCACCAAGATGGAGTATCTGCCCTTGTCCTTCCTCCTGAGTGTGGCAATTGGTGAGGCAGCATCAGGCAGGGTGAACATCTTTGTCCCTAGAAGAGCCAGAGGTCCTAAAAATCTACATCAACAGGTGACATCTTCTTTCCACATCTGTATGCCCTATGTTATTTCATGCATTTCTCTCTCTCTTTTTTTTTTTATTTTGAGACAGACTGTCACCCTGGGTAGAGTGCAGTGGTGTCATCATAGCTCATAGCAACCTCAATCTCTTGAGATTAAGATTAAGAGATCCTTTTCCCTCAGCCTCCTGAGTTCACAATTTTTCTCCATCCCATTAATGAGAAAATAATATTTTTCAGCCATATAAAAACAATCCTTATTTAGTTATATTTCCTGTGGTTCCATTTGTGTTTGATGGCTAAACTTACATACAACTTTCTGGTTGCAAAGGGACCCTAATATGTGTTTGTGTATGTGTACATATACTTTGTGTAAAATGGAAATATATATATGAGCATATATATGAAGTGAATAAAATCCTATTTAATCTTATCATTAAAGACTGAAAGAACACAAGACTATAATCCAGAACAGGTATTATTTCTCCAAAGTTAATGCACTGTAAACAATTTCTTTCCTTGGAGAATTTCTGGCACTGAGAAGAGTTTTAAACAGTTACCTTAATAGTTGGCTGCCGCATAATAATTTTTCTTGAGGACTTCTCTTAATTTATTTTCTTTGGTGAAATTTTTGAATTTATGCTTTTTCTGAAGGATTCTGCATAAATAGCTTTTTGGAATTTTAAATATAATTTTTCCTGAACACTAACTATTGAGAGCTATTTGACACTAGTCTCAATTCGGAATGAAAAATAATCTCTCAGAAAAAGAGAGTTTTTGGCCATAAGACCAGACTTGCCAAATGCTCAGCTAGCCCTAAAAGAATATTTAAAGTCTAGAGTGCTCAAGACTTCCTTCCAGGCAGTTTCCAAGAGTGCAAATGGGGAAGACATTGTGCTAATTATTAGCAATGTGTCCCCAAGAGAGAAGGACTGAGGAGTTTGCAGGTTGGTGAGATTCCAGTCGTGAATTTGGCCTCTGTCACTGGCATCACTGTGGTCTCAAAGAGGGAATGTTTGTTTTGTTCTCTGAGAAAAGAAACTCCAGAAGGAGGAGCTGGACACACTCCACACACACATAACAACACACGCACATACACACAAGGAATATGCAACCACTCAATATCATTGTACCATCTCCTTTGTCTATCTCTGTCTTTCACTTTTTATTTTTTATTAGATCATAACCATGTACATTACTGCATTTATGAGGTGCAATGTGCTGATTTTATCTACAACTTGGAATGTTTACATCAAACTGGTTAACACAGCCTTCGCCTCACTCTTAATATATTTGACATGTACCCTTGCAATATGCACAGTAGTTGAGGTCCCACTGACTACCCTCCCTCTACCCATCCCCCCCACCCTGGCCCTCCTCTTCTCTCCTTCTTTCTGGGCTATGATTGTGTTTTATCATTTGTGTGAAAGTGTGGGTGATTATATACAGGTTTCATAATAGTGTTGAGTACATTGGATATTTTTCCTTCAATTCTTGAGATACTTTACGAAGAAGAATGTGATCCAGCTCCATCCATGTAAACATAAAAGAGGTAAAGTCTCCATCTTTTTATGGCTGCATAATATTCCATGGTATACATATACTACAATTTATTAATCCATTCATGGGTCCATGGGCATTTGGGCTGCTTCCCTGACTTGGTAATTATGAATTGGGCTGCAGTAAACATTCTTGTGCAAATGTCTTTATTGTAAAGTGATTTTTGGTCATCTGGATATATACCTAGAAGAGGAATTGCAGGATGGAACAGCAGGCCTACTTTTAGTTCCCTACGTGTTCTCCAAACTTCTTTTCAGAAGGCATACTAGTATGCATTCCCACCAGCAGTGCAGAAGTGTTCCCTTCACTCCACATCCACACCAACATCCATATTTTTGGGATTTTGTTATGTGGGCTAATTTTGCTGGTGTTAAATAATATCTCATAGTGGTTTTGATTTACATTTCTCTGATGATTAAAGATGATGAGCATTTTTCATGTGTCTGTTGGTCATACACCTATATTCTTCAGAGAAGCTTCTATTCAAGTCTCTTGCCCACAATGAAATGGGATCACTTGTTCTTTTCTTGTTAATAAGTTTGAGTTCTCTGTGGATTCTGGTTATCAAACCTTTTGCCAGAAACATAACCTGCATATATCTTCTCCCATTCTAAGGGCTGTCTTCTTGCTTTACTTATGGTGTTCTTGGTAGTGCAGAAGATTTTTAGTTTGATCAGATCCCAGTAATGTATTTTTGGTGTTGCTTCAATTGCCCATGGGATCGTCCTCATAAAGCATTCTCCCAGGCCAATTTCTTCAAGTATTTCTCCTGCACTCTCTCCAAGAATCTTTATAGTTTCACGTCTTAAGTTTAAATCTTTTATCCAGTGAGAGTCAATTTTTGTTAATGGTGAAAGGTGTGGGTCCAGTTTTAATCTTCTACAAGCTGCCAGCCAATTCATCTAGCACCACTTGTTAAATAGGGAATCTTTCCCCCAATTTCTGTTTTTGATAGGCTTATTATCAAAGATCAAATGATGATAAGTTTCTGGATTCATCTCTTGGTTCTCTGTTCTGTTTCATACATTTAACTCTCTATTTTTGTGCCAATACCATGCTGTTTTGATCACTATAGACTTATACTATAGTCTGAAGTCTGGTAGTGTGATTTTTCCTGATTTGTTTTTATTTTTGAGGAGTGTGTTGGCTATTCAAGGATTTTTCTGATTTCATATAAAATGAAGTGCTATTTTTTCCAGATCTTTAAAGTATGACAGTGGTGCTTTAATAAGGATTACATTAAATTTGTATATTGCTTTGGGTAGCATGGACATTTTAACAACATTGCTTCTTCCCAACCATGAGCATGGTATGTTTTTCCATTTGTTAACATCTTCAGTTATTTCTTTTCTTAGAGTTTCATAGTTCTCTTTATAGAGAGCTTTCATGTCCTTTGTTAGGTACATTCTCAGATATTTCATTTCTTTGGCACTACTGTAAAAGGAATAGAGTCCTTACCTGTTTTTTCAGCTTGATTATTGTTGGTATAAATGAATGCTACTGATCTGTGAGTATTGATTTTGTATCCTGAGATGCTTCTGTATTCCTTGAACATTTCTAAGAGTTTTATAGTTGAGACCCTAGGGTTTTCCAGGTATAAAATCATATCATCTGCAACGAGTGAAAGTTTGATCTCCTATGATCCTATACAGATACCCTTGGTTGCCTTTTCTTGCCTGATTATGATGGATAAGACTTCCATTACAATGTTAAATAACAGTAAAGACAATGGGCAACCTTGCCTGGTTCCTGATCTAAGTAGAAATGATTTCAACTTAACTCCATTCAATATGATATTGGCTGTGGTTTTGCTGTAGATGGCCTCTATCAGTTTAAGAAATGTCCCTTCTGTACCCATCTGCTTAAGTGTTCTGATCATGAACGGATGTTGGATATTATTAAAAGCTTTCTCTGTATCAATTGAGAGGATAATATGGTCTTTGTTTTTTAGTTCATGTGATGTATTATACTTATAGATTTACATCATATATTGAACCAACCTTGAGATCCTGGGATAAAAACAACTTGGTAGTGGTGTATAATTTTTTGATGTGTTGCTTGATACTGTTTGTTAGGATCTTATTGAATATTTTTGCATCTATATTCATTAAATATATTGGTCTATAATTTTCTTTCTATATTGGGTCTTTTTCTGGTTTGGGGATCATGGTGATATTTGTTTCATAGAATCTGTTGGGGAGTATTCCTTCTTTTTCTATGTTTTGTAAAAGGTTATGTAATATAGGTACTAGTTCCTCTTAAAGGTTTGGTAGAGTTCTGATGTGAAGCCATCTGGTCTTGGACTTTTCTTTTTTGGGAGATTTCATATAGTTGATGCTATTTCAATGCTTGATATAGGTCTATTCAATATTTCCAACTCTTTCTGGCTGAGTCTAGGAAGGTGGTGTGCTTCAAGTTATTGGTCTATTTCCTTCAGATTTTCATATTTCTAAGAATAGAGTTTTTATAGTATTCATTAAGGATTTTTTTAATTTCTTAGGTGTCTATTGTTATTTTGCCTTTATCGTTTCTGATTGATGATATTAGGGATTTTACTTTTCTATTTCTGGTTAGGTTAGCCAAAGGTTTATCAGTTTTGTTAATCTTTTCAAAAAATCAAATTTTCGGCTCGGTGCCTGTGGCTCAGCAGGCTAAGGCACCAGCCACATACACCTAAGCTGGCGGGTTCGAATCCAGCCCAGGCCTGCCAAACAACAATGATGGCTGCAACCAAAAAAAAAAAAAAAAAAATGGCCGGGCGTTGTGGCAGGTGCCTGTAGTCCCAGCTACTTGGGAGGCGGAGACAAGAGACTCGCTTGAGCCCAGGAATTGGAGGTTGCTGTGAGTTGTGATGTTACGGCACTCTATCCAGGGTGACAGCTTGAGGCTCTGTCTCAAAAAAAAAAAAAAAAACAAACAAACAAATTTTCAATTCATTGATCTTTTGGATAATTCTTTTTCAATTTCTGTTTCAAATTCTGTTTCAATTCTGTTTTCAATTTTATTTAATTCTGTTCTAATTTTGGTTATTTCTTTTCTACTGCTGATATGGGGTTGGAAAGTTCTTCCTTTTCCAGTTGCTTGTGATGGCCCATTAAGTTGTTGACTTCCTCTCTTTCCATTTTCTTGAAGAAGGCTTGCAAAACTATAAATTTTCCTCTTAGGGCTGCCTTTGCAGTATCCCACAGGTTCTGATAATTTATGTCTTTATTGTCATTTTGTTCCAGAAACTTGATAATAATTTCATCTATGACCCAGCAATCATTCAGAATAAAGTTATTTAGTTTCCATGTCTTTGTTTGAGTATGAAGATTCCTGTTGTTGTTGAGTTCATATTTATTCCACGGTGTTGTTGAGTTCATATTTATTCCAAGAAAATACAAGGAATAATTTCTATTCTTTTCAATTTGCTGAGGTAAGACTTGTGATCTAAAATGTGATCAATTCTGGAGGATGTTCCATGGGCTGATGAGAAGAATGTGTATTCAGTTTTATTAGGATGAAATGTTCTGTAGATGTCTGTTAAGTCCATTTGTTATAGGGTTAAGTTTAAGTCCAATGTTCCTTTGTTTAGTTTATTTTTGAAGGACCTATCTAAGAATACACTGCCAAAGGGGTGTTAAAATCCCTGACTATTATAGTGCAGGAAGATATCAAGTTGTTCATAGCTGTTAGGGTTTCCTTTATAAATTGAGGAGCATTGAGTGCATTGGGTGCACAAATGTTAATAATTAAAATATCTTCATGTTGAGTGTTTCCCTTGAAGGAAGTGAACATCCTTATCTTTCCTTACATTTGTTGGTTTAAAGCCCATTGTATCTGTGAATAAAATTGCAATACCTGTTTTTTTTCAGATTTCCTTTTGCCTGAATTATAGATGTCCATCCCTTCACCCTGAGTCTATTTTTATCCTAAAGTAAGATGAGATTCTTATATGTAGCATATATCTGGTCTGAGTTTATGTATCCAGTCAGCCAACATGTACCTCTTTAGAGGACAATTTATCCATTTATTTATTTATTTATTTATTTATTTATTTATTTATTTGAGACAGAGTCTCGAGCTGTCACCCCTGGGTAGAGTGCTGTGGCATCACAGCTCACAGCAACTTCAAACTCCTGGGGTGAAGCAATTCTACCTCCGCTTCTCAAATAGGTGGGACTACAGGCATCCGCCACAATGCCCAGCTATTTTTTGGTGGCAGCCGTCATTGTTTGGTGGGCCCAGGCTGGATTCGAACCCCCAGCTCAGGTGTATGTGGCTGGTGCCTTAGCCTCTTGAGCCACAGGCACAAAGTTTAGAGGACAATTTAAAGCATTCACATTAATTGAGACAATTGAATATCCAGTGGACATTTTTAATCCTTTCACCACTGTGGAAGTGAGGTTTTTTTCAAAAATTTCTGAGTGAGTTTACTTTGGTGGTAGAGCATTGTGCTGGTCATTGTGGAGTATGGGTTTGATAATATCCTGGAGAGCTGGTTTAGGTATGGCAAATTTCTTCAACATGTGTATGTCATTAAAGTATTTGATTTCTCAAATACCAACTGAAACTTGGGTTAGCTGGATACAGGATCCTTGGCTGAAAGTTGTTTTGCTTTAGGAGATTGAATGTTGATGGCCATCCTCTTCTGGTTTGAAAATTTCATCTGAGAGATCTACAGTCATTCTAACATTCTTCCCCTTGTAGGTTTTACTTTTCTTGCATCTGGCTGCTTGCAGAATTTTCTCCTTCATGTTAATTTTGGCAAAGGTAATTAAAATATTTCTAGGAGATGCTTTATTTGGATTGAGTCTTGCTGGGGTTCTGAAACTGTCTGGTATCAGAATTTCTGTATCACTTACCATGCATAAGAAATTCTCCTCCATTATATCTTGGAGTAGAGCTTCTGTAGAGCAAGACCTTTAGGACCATCCTCTTCTCCAGGAATTCCTATAATGCGAATGTTTGCTCTTCTGGTGTGGTTCCACAACTCTCTCAGGGAATGATCCATTTTTGCTCTCCACTTCCCTTCCTCTTTGAGTATTTGGGAGCAGTCTTAAGCTTTGTCTTCAACTTCAGAGATCCTTTCTTCTGCCTGCTCCACTCTATTACTGAGGGATTCTACTATATTATGAAGATCTTTGAATACCTTTCTCATTTCTTTAAGGTCTGCAATTTCTTTGCACATTGTGTCCAAATCCTTGGAGATTTTGTCTTTGAATTCATTAATTTCCTGAGGACACCTTTTGAACTACTCCTTGAACTTCTCCTTGAATTTTTAATTCCAAATTTACTTCCATTCTATTAATCTTATTTGCCATCGATATTCTGAATTCTATTTCTGACATTTCAGCCATTTGTTTATGAATAGATCTTCTGTTGTATCTCCTTTGTTGTTCTTTGGGGGAGTTGATCTACTCTGATTATTCATGTTGACAGAGTTTTTCCACTGGTTCCGCCCCATGATTATTTTTTGCAGTTTGGCTAGGGAAGCTGGTAAGGTGAGATTAGATTTAGGGCCCCAGGAGTTGTAGTTAACCAGCTCCAGTGCTCAGTGGACTCAGAAAGGCCCTCCCAGCAAAAGAGTTAGTCCAGGGGATTGGAACCTCCTTCTCTATCTTGTACCTCAGCCACTCCCAGTCACTGGTAACCCTACAGTGCTGTGACCCAGTTTTCTCCAATGTGCAAGTACACCAGGGGTTTGCATCTGTCTGAGTCAAAAGGGAGTCAGTGCCTCCATGGCTGGGCTGCTGCTCTCTGTGACCTGCAGGCAGGAGGAGTTTAATCCTGATTCCCTCTAATGTTCATTGGATACTGCAGAGTGTTCCATCTGCATCTATTCCATGGTGAGGGTTACCCTCACAGTGCATGATTCTTTTCCTCTGAGACCATTCCTCTGCCCTGGCCACCCTCCTCCTCTGAAACCCCTGCAGGGTGAGGGCTGCCTCCCTCTGGTGGGCCACAGAATTGGGGAGGTATCTCTCCAAAATTTGAACCCCCACGTGGGAGTGTGCCACCATGGGTTGAGGGTGCCACCACTGAGGGTCTGTGGAATTGCCATCATAGAGGTGGCATCTCCACACTTGAGGTTGGCACCGTGGGTCAGAGGTGTCACCACTGTCATTGGGAGGTGCAGCGTCTGCATGGGGGAGGTGTGGCCATAACCTGTGGGAGGTGTGGCAACCCCTGGTCGGAGGTGCAGTGGCTGTAGGTCAGAGGTATGGCCCGTCCCAGGTGGGAGGTGTGCTACACACTTTTGCATCTTGGGGCAAGTCCCCATCTGCTTCTGACTCCCTGCTTCTACTAGAGTTCCAGTTTCAGTGCAGCTGTGCTGGGCCCATGAGATGCCCAGCTCTAGCAAGAAACCACCAAACACTCAGGGTTCTGCAGGGCATAGGCTACCAGACCTCCAGGAAAGGGGGGAAAGGGTGGACTGTGAGTTCAGAAAGGCAGGGAAAATATTTGTTCAACTTTTATTCTGGACAAGAGACTGCCATGGATTGCAGTGGGATCTCTCTGAAGAAGGAGTCCTGCCTTCAGCCACTCTTTCCCATGTGGTGAAACAAGAGGTCTTCTGTTTACTGCTTGCTTGTAGAGAGCACACTGCAATCCACTCCCTTGGGGGGAAGGGACAGACTCTCGTCCTCTTTGGGATGGGTTTTGTACCTGAAATTTGCTTCCTTGGAGTCCCAGTTTGCGTCAGCAGGGATGACACGAACTTATCAATCTTCTCTCTCAGCTCCGCTCCCGACCTTCAGCTTTATTGGGTTGGTTTTGGCCATTATTTCTCCCTATGAATGGGAGCTTCTGTTGAAAGCTGGCTCCAGTCAGCCATCTTGCCTCCTCCACTTGTCTATCTCTCTTTTGGAACCAATTAACCCAACAGTTATTCAGAATTTCCATCCGAGGTAAAGTGTGTTCTTAAAAATGACATCTTTATGACCCTGAATTCTGAATTTGTTGCAGAAACAAAGATGCCAACTGAATGTCATTTCCAGAGAGAGAAATTTAGAGTTAAAAAAAAAAGTGACTGAGCAAGGCCACTAAATTAGACCAATCTGAAAGCTTCGGAGGTGGATGAGGTGAGTATAAGTTCTTTTTTGGAGAGTGTAAGCCATTACCAAATCAAAAATACAATATTTTCATCCACTATTATTCAGTCAGAGTTTATAGGTCAGGTAATGGATTCATTAAAGACTCTGTCTGAAAACTCCTACAATTCTCTCAAGTTAATTTCCCGAAAGGTCAGCTTCACATCATGTTGATATGTAATTGTAAGTTATATATTTGGCTTTTACTGCACATTCTAATTGTTTCTGGGATTGTCAGTCTGATTGCATCAGAAACATGATGGTCCCTATCTGTCCAACCTCATCTCTAATCACTATACCCCTGGCATACCATGCTGCAAATGAGTAGCTTTGTACAGAATCCTTGATTAAGCATATTTTCTCACCTGTGTACATGTTTTCTCTTCTAAGTAGAATGCCCTTCCCTCTGTGTTAAGTAGTTGTCTTTTCATACTTTATTTCAACTCAAATATCACCTTCTCAAAAAGGTCTTCTCTAATCAGTCAATAATATACCTTACCCAATCATCTGATATTTCACACCTGAGTTTGCCTCTTCTGATGCACTCACAAGCATTTACAGATATGCATTTTTGTGCACCTAGTGATGATCAGCACCCCCAACACACTGCATATTCCATGAGAACAGGGCTCATGCTTAACTTGTTTTGCTCCATAGAATCTAGCTCAATGCCTTGTGTATGGTAGACGCTCATCTATTTTTTAAAATATTTCAGTAGGTGAATTTATTTAACTTTTATATAATGTGTGTGCTTTGAGTTTTTTAAAACTCATCTCTAGGTTATAGCCACAATGTCCTGAGCCCCTGCTGCTCCTTATGTGTATCTATCACTTCACAGATTGACATTAGAGTGCAGCCCTGCATATATCTCCTGAGCTCAGTTACTGCTAATAAAAAAATGTAAAAGCAAATGAAAATGTGTGCTAGATTTCTGAAATTCCCTGAATTTTGACTGCATCAGGATATAAAAATATGAGAAAGGATGAGAACCATAGAGGAAAATTTGGACTTATTAATTTATGGTAGTGTTCCAGAGAATTGGCTTTGTGGCTGGGATTAATAACTTGCTGTGTTTTTTTTCATTAATAATTCTTGGACTTGACCCTGTTTATGTTTCCTGTTTGATTGCTTGCATATCTGGCTATCCTTCTCATCCATAGGCTCACTGAACTCTAGATTTGTTATTGGATTATTCTGGATCTTATGGCCTCAATTTCCAAATCTTCTTAATGAGCCTGTTGTGTTTCTATGTATTTTATGTCTACCTATGTTTATGATTTTTATAAACACTTATTTTTCCTGATCCTGATGCAATTTGTTTATCTTTTATTCAATTATTTATACATCAATTTAGAAATGAATTATATGCAAGTGCTGCTAAGTGTGTCAAAATAAAGATGAATGGAAACACTACTCATTTTAAGAAATATATAATATTCTAAGCCAATATTTTAATGAAAGATATAGATAGAATGATATAATAATTGAGAGACATACAGACAGATGGATAGATACATAAATAGATAGAAAGATATATAGACAGACTTAGACAGAAAGAAATCAAGAGATAGATATACAGATGCATATTTATATCAATACACAATCCAAAAAAAGGAAGAAAATCCATGATATGTAAATGGTATCAGTCAAGAATGAAAAGGCTTTATGGGGAAAGGAAGCATTTCTGACTCACAAAATCATGTAAGACCACATGGAAAAATTAGTATTTATTCTGGTTCATTCAAGATAATTCCTTAATCCAGTCTATGTGGGAATAAGCCATTCCAGATTGAGGAAGCAATGAAGTACAGAATATAAAATATTCTGCGCAATTTAAAATTGCACATGAACTTTACAGCCACCCTGTATATTAGTTCCTTGTTTACATCATGCTGTCTTGAATGAAGGAAAATTATGAGGAATTCTGTGGAAGAAGATAGCAGGATGAACTCCATATGGTAGGTAACAGAAGAGTACATTGAACACTTTTAAATAAGGGTGTACAACTAAATTGTGGTTTTGGCATAATAATCAGAAAAGAATATGCCTTAAATACAGTGTGAGAAAAAGAGTGATTGTGAACAGAGAATTGTTGGGTCTTGGAAACTAAAGGGTAAAAAGACAAAGTTTTCAATGTTAGATGGTTGAGATGATGATAAACCCACTGTTAGAAATTGGCAAGTCAGAGGAAAACTGCTCTTCAGTGTAGAGGGCAAGTTTGATGCTAGTCTATTGTGGTTGAAGCTTGTAATGTGTTTTAGAAGTAACATTCCATGGTCATCAGTAGAGCATCTACAATTGTGGATGCAAAGATACAAGAGTATGATTAGAGGGAAGAGTCATAGGTAACAAAGACAAAGGATGCATCAAAGAAAATATTGACAACAGAGAAAAAGTCAACAAGAAGACTAAAAGACCTAGGAAGACCAAGAGAGATGAAGACAAAATGTTCGAATGTAACCTAAAGATAACTGATAATTCTTGAGGGAGCCATTTCAATGGAATGATGATGGTAAAAACTGCAAAATAAGGAGGTACTTAGAAGAAAAGTGAATGAAAACAGAATGGAGGTAGGAGTATACGTCCACAGTAGAACCTCCATAGTTGACCACCTCCCTACATTGATCACCTCCTTAAGTTGATCTTATTTTCATAGACTGAATATGTACCCTATGTACATTTAGTAAAGTAGGCCTGGTTCTTTATGTTGACCATCTCTCTATATTGACCAGTTTATTACAGTCCCTTGGGTGGCCAACTTACAAAGATTCTATTGTAGTTACTTGATAAAGATAAGAAGCAAATAAAATGTGATAAAAGATAAGAAGCAAATAGCATGAATGAAGTTTAGCAAGTGTATTAAAAGGATTGTTTCACTGTCTTGTCTTTATATATTTATCTAGATATGAAAATTATATAAGCTTTCTATATGCTTTAGAAACATCTAATACTGCCACAACGATCAAATAAATATAATGCATATTAATGGTTACTTGACATTAATGGAGGCCCAAGTCAACTGATTTTCCTCAAGAGATTTCTGAATAAAGAATGGAGTTCCCATAATCACTCTGCTACTTTGTAAAACAGTTTGTTTTCTTTTTTTTAAAGCTAAAAAAACGTGTTCATACATCTTAAAAGTATTATAGTTTATAAGTGGAAGAATACTGTAAATATTACTACTAATAAAATACTAGTGAGAAAATATGCCCAGATGTGGCATTTTCTTTTCAGAAGTTAAGTTTTGAACTCCAAATATTTCCCAGTTGCCTTTATTCAGTATTTATAGACCACCCCAAATGACACGAGGCACAAAGTAGGACATAGAGGTCAACCTGTCCTCCATTCAGTGGATTTACAGTCTGCCGTGGTGCTAGCCAAGTTTTGTAATTTTATGCTCAATTAACATCTGGATAGAACTTGTTCAGTTAACAAAGTACTTGCCTCGGAAGATAAATCATGGGACTCTTTTACTTCTGTTTGGAATCTTTCTGACTTGGGATGCTTTCTGAACATAAAGACATTCTTTTCTATCCTAGTTTGCATTATCCAACTCGGTTCCTGCTGTGAAGTGTCATTATGATGGCAGCTCCTACTGAGAGGAATACCAGTCCCACTCACTGAATGGGGTGATTGAAGCAGACAGATATTTCTGAACATCGCCTTTAAATGTGCCTTTTATAAAATCCTGAGTGTATTTCCATGTAATTAATTTTTGCTTAACCACAATGATTTTTTTTTTATGAAATACATCTTTAAAGATCATTTACTTTCAAGTACCAAAAAAAAAAAAAAAAAAACCTTCACAAAAAACCCTATGATCATTTTTTTTGGTTATACTGTTGCACAGCTCATTACAGTGAAAATAGAAAAGCAAAACAAGCAAACTATTTTGCATTCTATAATTTAAAAAATTGACAGCTTTAAATACCTTTTAATTAGATTATGATGGCACCAATGAAATCAACTTTCTACTGTTTTAAAACATTAAACAGATGGAATTGGTATATGACCTTCTGATGCTTTATTTCAAACACCACACACTGTTATCCTCTCCTGGATCATGACAAACTTAGGCAAAGTTTATATTTCAGCCTCTTATAGAACTAACCAGAGGCAACAAATGTGCAAAAGAATTTTTAAGGTTCAAATAAATTTTCCTTGATCATAGCAATGGTCAAAACTATTGAATTCAAATACAATAAGGGAGAAAAGAGTTTACAAAATGTAACGTATGTCAATGTAGATCTGACTGGTAGTTCTGTTACCTTTGCATTGTAGAAAATATGATGCTGCTAATTTTTTGAACTATTTTTCTTTCTTTATTCAGCAACATTTGTTCTCTCTGGTTCACTTTGTGGAAATATCATAGGATTCATGACTGAGGCACGTTCTGCATTTGATATTAGCTGTTCTAGGTGATCCCTTCTTTTCTGTATGAAAACATGTATCCTGTAGCGACAGTCTTTTTTATACTACTTTAGGAATTTCTGCCATAAAATGATCTTATTCTATCTAAATCTCAGATGAGATTTTTATTTGATGCTCCATATCTTCTGCATTTTTTATTTATCAGGTTTTCAATTATACCTCTAAAACTACAACAATGTTGGCTTCGCCCCTATGGCTCTACGGGCTAAGGCGCCAGCCACATACACCTGAGCTGGCGGGTTCGAATCCAGCCCGGGCCCACCAAACAACAAGGACGGCTGCAACCAAAAAATGGCCGGGCGTTGTGGTGGGCGCCTGTAGTCCCAGCTACTTGGGAGGCAGAGGCAGGAGACTCGCTTGAGCCCAGGAATTG
>CAUYRH010129402.1:0-26416 GCA_963574655.1 Perodicticus potto
GATGCCTGCAGTCCCAGCTACTTGGGAGGCGGAGGCAAGAGACTCGCTTGAGCCCAGGAATTGGAGGTTGCTGTGAGCTGTGATGCCACAGCACTCTACCCAGGGTGACAGCTTGAGGCTCTGTCTCAAAAAAAAAAAAAAAAAGATCCCACATCCTTGCCAATTTTGTTATCAGAAAGATAGTGATTTTGATACAAAATAGGAACTGCAGAATCACAGGAGTCACAATCCGTATAAGACCACGTTTGAGTACTGACTGCTGAGTGCTACAGACATCTCAGCTCATCCCTGTGGTGCCACCACATCCCCACTCAGCCTCGGGAGACTTGGTCCTTCAGGGGCTGAGTACTGGGCTCAACCAGGTCTCCAGACTCCTGACCGGGACGTGCCAGTCCTTTACACCACCCGAT
Organism: Perodicticus potto; assembly: GCA_963574655.1. NCBI lineage: Eukaryota > Metazoa > Chordata > Mammalia > Primates > Lorisidae > Perodicticus > Perodicticus potto. Next base: position 411 of record CAUYRH010129402.1, read on the forward strand.
CCTCGTGTCCAGGTCTACCCTGACAGCCCCCAAGGAAACGGGACCAAATATTCCTTTTGCCAACTGCGGGGGCAGCAGAATGACAACGGCTAAAGGCGTGGCCTCTGGGCCAGCCAGTGTGGGTTCAGACCCCAGCTATCCTGCTACTGTGTGTGGACCCTGCTCCAGTTCCTCAGCCTGAGGTCACCTGCTCACCTGCAGAGCAACAGCAGTTAACTGCTGCTTCGTACAGATTCCTTCTACACGCCACACACTCCCAGCTTTCTCCTGCAGGAACTTGTTTAATCAAGACGACAGGCTCTCACTCTAGGAGTGATAGAGATGAATACATGGAAATATCTGTGCAGTGGGCAGGCAAAAAGCACAGCCTCAATTCAGAAGCAGCCAGTGTGTTTGAGAGCGGGACTCGCTCGGCCTGGCTCTCTGCTGTGTCTTCACGGGACTGGGCACCAGCTGGGCACCAGCTACCCCTGTGGAGAAGACCAAAGTCCAGCCTGTGCAGATGCCTGTGCTCCACAGGGGCAGAGCCGCAGCCAGTCAGGGACCTTCTGAGGCAGAGGTCTCTGAGTCCCATGGCATCGGGGACACAGCCCCACCTCCGTTCTGGAGACCCCGGGCATGCTGGTCCTCCTCTATAAGGTCGGCCACCAGGTTCATGCGGCAGGCCCTGAGCGCCTCCACCAGGCAGGCCACCGTCGCCGCCTCCTTCTCTGCATTCTTCCAGACTCTCAGGGACTCCCTCACCTGTTCCATCAGGTTGCGGGGATATCTCTCCTCGATGCCATCCATTTTGGTGTCAGAGACTTTAAGCTGACGAGCCAGCCTTTTCCAGTCCTTCCCTACATTGTCACATATGATGTCAAATGCTGCACGCAGGTCTGGGATTGGGAAAGAAAGAAAAAAACAGCTTACTATAAGTTTGAGGAGCTCTTTAGACGACAAGAAACCCTAGAGCCCCTTATAGGCTTTTCAGTGCTGACTTGAGTATTGGTAGAGGACCCCTATGAGGTCCTCTGCGAAGGCCAGTCAGCCACCAGCGAAGGGGATGTCACAGAGTGGCCTCCAATCCTGCCCCAGCCAGGCCCTCAATCCAAGAGGTGTGGCCCACTTAAGACTCTGTTGAGGGGTGGCTCAGCGTCTATAGCTCAAGTGGCTAGGGCGCCAGCCACATACACCAGAGCTGGCGGGTTCGAATCTGGCCTGGGCCTGCCAAACAATGACAACTACAACCAAGAACTAGCGGGGCATTGTCGTAGGAGCCTGTAGTCCCAGCTACTTGGGAGGCTGAGCCAAAAGAATCACTTAAGCCCAGGAGTTGGAGGTTGTTATGAGCTGTGATGTCACAGCGCTCTACCCAGGGCAATAGCTTGAGGCTCTGTCTCGAGAAAGGAAGAAAAAAAAAAAGAAACCTCTGTTGAGGGGAACCTTTGGGATGGGCCAGGAGTTGTCAAAAGAAGGAAATGGGGTCACTCCCACATCCCCCCATACTGAAAGATGGTCTCCTCCCCACAAGATCCATTCACATCAAATCTGGAAAAAGGGTCTTTGCAGATGTTAATGAAGTTACAGATCTTGAGAGGAGCTCCTGGTCCACCTGGGTGTCTTTATATGACACACTCAGAGAAGGCCCTATGAAGACAGAGGCCCAAGTCCAGGAATGCCTGGAGCCACCACAAATTGGAAAAGCAGGAAGGATTCTCTCCTAGAGCAAGAGGATGAGGCCCTACTGGCACTCTGCTTTTTCAGATCCCTGGTTTCTAGACTGTGAGAGTAAATTTGTCGGTTTAAACCACTGAATCTACAGTAACTTGTTATGACAGCCACAGAAAACTAGTTCACATCCTGATTTTTGCTTTTACAGCTGCCCTGACTACCAGTCTTTGATTCCTGACTAACTCACCTACTGAAGTCACTACTGAGATGAGGTAGCTGGGAACCAGAGACCATAATAGGCTGTTTCTGGAATGTGGGGAGTGGAAAGGAAAGAGGCATGATCGCGTACTGCCTGAACTAATTCCTGCAACCCTGTGAGCTGGGCATTGGTGTTACTATGACCATTTGTACAGATGAGGAGACTGAGGCACAGGGAAGTCAAATGACTTTCCCAAGGACATTCAGCTAGGGAGTGGCAGAGCCGTGATCTGAAACCTGAAGTATGGTGCCAGAGGCCATCTGTACTAAACTGCCTTCATAAAAATACAGAAGCAGCCTTTATCAACCTACCCTTACTTGCCATTAACCCTTTGGTGCACTTTTCTCCAACATACAGCAAATATTTACCTCTTTTGGCCATTAATATACTTGAAAGCCCAATTTTTCTTTTTCTTTTTGAGAGTAGAGTGTAGTGAAGTGATCATAGCTCACTGCTGCCTTCAACTCGGAGGCTCAAGTGATCCTTCTACCTGAGATCCTCAAGTAGCTGTGTCTACAGGTGTCTGCCACTGTTCCATGAAAGGCTGATATTTAATTTAAATTTTAATTTTTTGTGGAGAAAGAATCTCACAATGTTGCTCAGGCTAGTCATGAATTGCCTCAGCTTCAGAAAGTGCTGGGATTACAAGTATGAGCCACTGAGTCCAGCCCCAAACCCAGTTTTCCTATGTTCTGTTTGTTCAGTGCTATTTATGTATTTTTAAAATCTAAACTTAAATGCTTTCAGGCAAAGCTGAATGGCTGATTTGAGGCCAGTTTTAAGCCTGGAAGGGCTGTTCTTGAAGCATTTTCAAAGTCCCTTCTTCTGCGCTCTGAGAACATAAGGATAAGGCTGAGAAATCCTGTCTCATTTTTACTCCTGGGAGTCAATGCAAGCCACAGGTGACACTGGAGAGAAGGAGTGACTCAGAGGAGAGTAGGGAGTCACTTTGTAATGAACTTGATCAAAGAAGCAATGGAGTGGCTAATACCACTACAGTGCACGCTGCCTTGGTTCAAGCCTAGCTCTGTTAGTTATTAGCTGTGCATTTCAGCAAGCATTTAACATTTCTGAGCCACATTTCTGTCCTCCTCTACAAAATGGGAATGATGATAGATGTAACAGTATGTAACTCATAGGGTTATTGTGAAAATTAAATGAGTGCTCACGATAGTAACTGGTACACTGCAAGCTCCTGGATAAGAGTTACTGAACCAGGGCGGAGCCTGTAGCTCAGTGGGTAGGGCGCTAGCCCCATATACATACGATGGTGGGTTCAAACCCAGCCCTGGCCAAACTGCAACAACCAAAACAAACAAACAACAACAACAACAAAAACATAGCCAGGCGTTGTGGCGGGCGCCTGCAGTCCCAGCTACTCAGGAGGCCGAGGCAAGAGAATCGCCTAAGCCCAGGAGTTGGAGGTTGCTGTGAGCTGTGATGGCACTGCACTCTATGGAGGGTGATAAAGTGAAACTCTGTCTCTAAAAGAGTTACTGAACTGATATTATTCTTCAGAAGGTGGTGGAAGGTGTATTTGGTGAAAGGCATATTAGTGACAGAAGGGAGATGGCACAGCAGGCTCTCGAGGCAGGCTCACCTAACTGACCCAACTTCTCTGACTCTTCTTCACTGAAAGTCAGCAACGCCCCCCGTTTTTTACTTTAAGACATAGTCTTACTGTCACCCAGGCTACCGTGCCGTAGTGTTTGCTCACAGCAACCCATCTTCCCGCCTCGGCCTCCCAGAGCCCTAGGATTACAGACGTGAGCGACCACGCCCAGCCTGCAACACTCTTCTTCAGTAATCTTTGTAACTTCCTGGAAACAATGGGGTGGTGGAGAAAATACTGAGGTTTGGGGGTAGGTGTCCAGCTCTGCAACCTTGGGTAAGTCAATTTTTCTGAATGTTGGCTCTCTCATCTGCAAAGTGGGCATGTCACCCGTGTCCCAGGGCTGATGGGAGAAAACTCATGCAAATCAAATGTGGCAAAGGTTAGGCGCCCGGCAGGCTCGGCACAACTGTGAATGCGCCAACGGCTCCCGCCTCCTCGGCCCTGATCCCGACCCCCACCCGCCTCCGACGCCCACCTTCCTCTCTGGGCGCGGCCCCGCCCGCGCCCCCGGCCTCGAAGTCGTCCAGGCGCCGCAGCAGGTCATGGCGGCGCAGGGAGGCGAGCAGCTCGCGCAGCAGCTCGGTGCGATCGCGTTCCAGGTCGTTCTGCTCCAAAAGCACCGAGAAGAGATCGAGGCCGCTCTGCACGCGCTCCAGCTTCTTCTTGCCCACGCTCCGGGAGCACAGAAACTTGAGCTCGGTCAGCTCGCTGCTCGACAGGCTGGCGGACACCGAGTGCAGCAGCACCAGGAACGGGTCCATGGCGATGACCGCGGCCTGCGGGCTGGCGGGGCCCCGACCTGGTGCTTTCCGCGCGCCCACCAGTCACGGCTCGCCGCCACTGGTCGGGTCTTGCCACTAGTTCCCCGGCCTGCGGCCCAGCGGCCCCCGACTCTTGTCGCTTCTGACCCGTATCGGAGGCCTTATTACCGGAAGTCCGCCGGCGAACTTTTTCTCCTAGTCGCGCGACAGCTCCGGGTTCTGCGCATGCGTCCAGAGCGCACTCGTAGCCATTTCCGCCCGGACTGTGGGTGAGGGCAGCCTCCGCGCCTGCGCCTGGTGGATCCTCTTCCTTTAGGTGGGAACGTGGTAGTCTTGGGGCTCCTGAGAACCCCGCAACGGCTCCGTTCTCAGCGGCTAGGGCGCCCCCAGCCTCTACCGAGCTTGCTCTCCTGCAAAGCTCGGTGCAGCCCTGATGTGTGCAGGGTCAGTGCGGGGCTGGGAGGGCAGCGGCGGCGCCTGCAGTTCCCAGATCCCATTAAATCGCATCTGCTAATAGCAGGTGTTATTTATACATTAACATTTACAAATAAACGTGGGACACGTGTTCCTTAGTGCCCCCTTTGTGCAGAAAACAGGTTTATTTTGGTTTTAAAGTGTATTTTAAAACCTACCAACATGGGCGGTGCCCGTGGCTCAAAGGGGTAGGGCACCGGCCCCATATGCCGGAGGTGGCGGGTTCAAACCCAGCCCCGGCCAAAAACCGCAGTTTACATGCTAAGTGCGTAAGTTCACATGCTGCAAACAGGAAAAGCGCGTCGTGTGCTGGAAGTTCAGAAAGCCAGGGAAAAGTACCACCCAGGTGGGAGCAAAGGGTGGAGCCAGAAACTGCAGAGGTGCCAGGTGTGAGGGGCAGGTATGTGGGTAAGAATCTGCCGGGCAGAGGTGACAGCGCAGGCGGGGCTAGGGGGTGGAGAGTTTGAGGTTCCAGGAGCAGCAAGACAGATGGGGAGTCGGTCAGAGGGTGCAGACAAGGAGAACCTCGCAGGGTTTACTGCCGTGTGGGGTGAAGCCAGCTAAGTTACCTTAAAAATTTTTTAAATTGTGGTATAGTCCACATATCATACAGCGTATCCTTTTAAGATGTACAATTCAGTAGTTTTGAGAATAGTCACAAAGTTTTGCAACCCTCACCGCTATATAATTTTAGAACATTTTCATTAACCCAAGAATTTGCTCCCATCCCCCATTAATCTGCTTTCTGTCTCTACGGATTTGCCCCTTCTGGACACTTCCTATTAATGGAAGCTACCCTATTTGTCCTTTTGTGTCTGGCTTCTTTCATTCAGCTGAATGTTTCAGTTGTCCATCCACGTAGTAACATATTTAAGTATTTCATTACTTTTTATGGTGGAATAACATTCCATTGTAGGGACAGGCCACAATTTGTCTATCCATTCTTCAGCGGAGGGACATTTCCTTTGCTTCCTCTTTTTGGCTATTATGAATAATGAATAATACTGTTATGAACACTAAGTTGGACTTTTAAGGCATCACTCTGGCTGCTGGTTAGACTTCAGGAGATTGCAAGGGAAGCACTCCGACCACAGGGCAGGCAGTGTGGGAGGGGAAGGGCGAAGCCTTCTTTAGCTTTGGAGCTGTGCATAAACGAGAGAATTGAGGATGCTTTGTAAGGTTTGAAAGGGGGGGGGTGTGGGTGGGTGTGTTTGGGGGAGAGGGAGGGGCCTAATGGGGATGTTCAGTGTGAGATGCCTGTTAGATGCATGGGGTGAGGGATTAGATCAGAAGATGTGAATTTGAGTGTGACCTGCGGGTAGCTGGTGTTTAAATCACCCACAGAATGAGGTCACTTCCAGAGGTGACAGAAAAGATGACAAATGGGTGAGCTTGGGGGTGTCCAAATTTAAGGGGCTGGGGAGATGTGGAAGAGCCTCCAGGAAGTGGGAGGTGAATCAAGAAGCATTAACTCTCCATCCACCTCATCCTCACTGAAGGTGTTTTCTTTTGTCACTTGCACGTGACACCTGAGGTGCAGTGTGTCATTCTCCTATATTACTTTGTTTTTTTGTCTGTGTTTCTTGCCAGAAGGTAAGCTCTTTGAGGGCAGGAGCTCCAAGCACCCTGAACAGTGGCTTGCACTTAACAGGTGCTCAAAAATAATCTTAAATGAATGAATTTTATGCAAGGGATGATTAATTTACATCTGTTACCGCAGTTATACCTATGTCTGACCCACTACCTCTGAGTCTGTCGCTTGTGTTTTCATCTTTTTTTTCATTTAAAGCCTGTAATCCTAGCACTCTGGGAGTGCAAGGTGGGTAGATTGCTTGAGCTCAGGAGTTTGAGACCATCCTGACCCAGAGCAAGACCTTGTCTCTAAAATAGTCGGGTGTTGTGTTGGGTGCCTGTAGTCCCAGCTACTAGGGAGGCTTAGGCAAGAGAATTGAGCCCAAGAGTTTGAGGTTGCTGTGAGTATGACTCCACGGCACTCTACTAAGGGTGACAAAGCGAGGCTCTGTCTCAAAAAAAAAAAAAAAAGTAAATAAATAAAGAAACAGGGTCTCAGGCTGGAGTACAGTGACACAATTATAGCTCACTGCAGCCTCAGCCTTGAACTTCTGGGTTCTAACGATCCTCCCACTTCAGCTTCCTGAGTACCTGGGACTATAGGTGCATACCATCATGCCTGGCTAATTTTTTTATGCCCAGTGTTCACAGGGCCTATTCATGGTGACAGGGTGGCCAGTCAGGTTCTTGCGTTGTGTCCCTGTACTGGTTCTCTGAGTGACCCTCTGTGGGAGCATAGGATTCTAGCCAGGCCCTCCCCAAGGACCTCTTGGTGGGGGAAGATGTGGAAGAGGGGGTGAGAAAGTGGCTCCAGCCCTCACATGACCCCTCTCTGGTGTAGGACACTGGAAGCTGAGCCCAGCTGCGGCCTCACAGCTGCTGAGGAAGACTGGAGCCCCCTCAAGCCCCTTCTCATCCCATCAGAGCCACTATCTCACACCTTCCAGAGCACACAGGGGCCAAATCTCTATCTTGTGTTGAGTCACAGCACAAGTCCTTTTCTCCCTAGTGCGGAACTGGATAAAAAGTCACCTCAGCTTCCTCCTCACCCTTGATGGCCCTGAGGCCCCTATCCCTGGAGTGGCAGAGTTGAGTGGTGAGTCCCTGCCTCATTGTGGAGCCCAGGGGCTGAGGCCCCTCCTCAGCTGGGCCTTACAGACCAGACCTCCACCATGACTCTTGGGACTCTCCCTGGTTATGGGGAGAAACCTCCATCTTGCATCTTCTGGAAGATTCTTCTAGAGACAAGGTGGTGTCCGGGCTCCGAGGTTACAGCATTGAGTAACGACTTCGATTCTCGGGAGTCCCCATCCCCCCAGGACAGCCTGCTGAGTGTGCTGGGTAGGAGTCAAGCCCAGCCACCTTCACTTGGAAGCTGTGACCAACCTAGTGCGGGCCAGGAGAGGGGCTGGGCTGCCGAGGTGTGTGGACCCTGCATCCAGCCCCGTGTTTTGGCTGAACCCCGGGGAAAAGGGCGTGGGAGTGATGATGAGGGTCGTCTAGTCCCTGAGTTAACCTACCTGGACTTTGATAGTTCATGTTTTTTGTTTTTTGTTGTGGTAAAATGCCATAACATTTACCATTTTCACTGTTGTAAGTGAGCAGTTCAGTAGCATTGAATCCTTTCACATTGTTTTACAACCATCACCACCGTCCGTCTCCAGAACTCTTTTCATCTTGCAAAATGGAATTCTACCCAATAACTTCCAGTCCCCTCCCCCTGCCCCTGGCAACCACCATCCTGTGCCTGTGAATCTCATAATGCTGGGGGCCTCACGTAAGTGGGATCATGCTGCCAGTGGCTGTTCACTGACCCATCTTCATCACCACTTGTTGAGGCCGGCACTGGCCAGGTCTCTGCCCCGGCTTATCTGTTGTCTGGAGTGGATGCTGTGCTATCTTGCTCGGGATCAATTACTCTTAGGTGCCTGAGGGCTGTTAAAGTTAGCAGAAGGGAGAGAGAGAAGACAGTCGAGGGAGAGAACCAGTCTTAATAGGATAGTAAATCTTAGCAGCTTCTTGGAGAGACGTGGACAGACGCCCTGCAGGCAGTAGAAGCGAAAGAGTGAGAGTGAGCGAGTCCCTGAAAGAATGGCATGCACGCTCCCGACTGACCTCTCCTGCAGCTTCTTATGGACGTGATCCCGTGGCTATTTGCACCACAAGTGTAGAGACTGCCGAGCACTGATGTTCTCTTCTCAGGGGCTCTTGTGTTGAGAGCCGAATCCCTTCCCCATGCTGTTATCGCCAAGGTCTTATATTACCGAGATGTTACCAGTGTTTCTTGAAATTACAATGTTCTTAGCTTAACTCTTACTTCTCCTTCTTATAAGCTATATGGTTTGCTACATCATGCAGTATTTGACCTTCTGTGACTGGCTTATTCACTCAGCATAATGTCCTCAAATATTCATCCATACTGTGGCAAATGTCAGTTTCCTGCCTTCTAAAGGGTGAATTATATTCCATTGTATGGCTGGGTCAGATTGTGTTTATCTGTTTGTCTGGTGGTGGGCCCTTGGGTTGCTTCCATTTTTAGCTACTGTAAATGCTGCTGCTGTGAACATGAGTGTGCAAATATCTGAATTCCCACTTTCACCTCTCTTAGGTATATCCCCAGAAGTGTAATTGCTGGATCATGTGGTCATTCTGTATTTAAGTCTGAGAAACCGACAAACTATTTCCACAGTGGCTGCACCATTTTCCATTCCTACTGGCAGTGCACAAGGGTTCCATTTTCTCCATATCTTGCCAACTCTTACTATTTTCTGTTTTTTTTAAATAGTAGCCATTCAAATGGGTGTGAGCTGATGTGTCATAGTGGTTCTGAATTGCATTTCCCTCTTTTTATGTGCTTATTGGCCAGTCATACCTTTTCTATTCAAGCTCTTTGCCCATTTATTATTTTTTAACACTCACATAAGGAAGTATTTAGTTGAGGTTTAATGTGAAATCATACAAATAAAACATATAGAAACACAAATCCACACTGAGATATAACACAGATGGCAAAAGACAAGGTAAAAACAAAGGAAACGAACTGACGGCCATAGATGGTTGCAACAGTCATGTCTTGTACATTGGAAAGTCTTTTACAAAATAATCATCTTAGATCCACAGAAGACCAATCCTCACTGTCCTGCAAGATAGGTTACGTTAGCATTCCCTGCACAGGACAGCGTTTTCTGGTGTCTGCCTTGAGCAAGGCTCGCAACGGGCGAACCCCAGAGATGGATGTGGTCAGGGTGACACATGGTGAGCACAGGAAGTTCACATGGTCAGGGTGAACTTCATGGGCGGCAACGAAGTTCCCACTGTTATCTCCAGTGTCTCCTTTAGCATGGCTGGTAATTGTTTTGGTGATTGCCACCCCTGGAGGTGCCATAGTGCTCTGTTGACCACTGTAGCCTGCATATCCCTGTCCATAGTCACAGTTCCCAGTTATACCCACATATCATCACATCCACCATAGCCAATATAGTTTTGATCACCACCCTAGGCACTATTGTAATTTCCATATCCTTGGTCATAATAGTTATTAAATCCTTGGTTCCAGTTTTGGCCCTGACCTTGGCTTCCACCCCTAGGTCCTCCTCATCCACTGGCTGCAGAACATCTTTCTGTTGTTGCTGCTGTTGCCTGTATACTTCTTTGGGCTGTATGATTTTGCAGTTTTTTTTTTTTGGCTGGGGCTGGGTTTGAACCCGCCACCTCTGGCGTATGGGGCTGGCGCCCTACTCCTTTGAGCCACAGGCGCTGCCAGGGCAGTGTGATTTTGATTTCACACTTCGCAGAACTAATTTGATGATATCTGCTTTCTAACAATTTCTTTACTGGCTCTTTATCTGTGTATGTGATAGAACAAAATCCTCTTCTTTCATTTGTTTTTGTATCCAGGGGAAATTCAATATTTTCAGTCCTCCAAAGGCTCCAAAATATTCTTTAATTTGGTCTTCAGAAGTATCTGGGCTCCATCCTCCCACAAAAAACCTTTTTAGGGGCCCTTTCCCTTTTAAAGCTTTGGCTCTTTTGGGGTCTGTCAATTTGCCATCCAGTTTATGTTCTTTCAGTTCCAAAACCTTATCAACACTAGCAGCGTCTTTGAAAAGCGCACGTCCAAATCCTCTTGATCTTCCAGGAGTGGATCTGTTTTAACTGCGCAGGCCGTCATCCTGCTGATTCTTGCTCGCGTTGATCTTGGATCCCTCCATGAATTTCTCTGTGTTCTGTACAGTGGGAGCTGTCGACTGGGGGTTGCTGGTGCGTGGTCCAGGTCGCGGCAGCAGTGGTGGCCCCTTTGCCCATTTATGTTCTTTTGTTGTTGAGTTGTAGGAATTTTTATGTATTCTGTATAGAAATATCCTAATTTGTAAATATTTTCTCCTGTTTTTATGAGCTGCCTTTTTCACTCTGTTAACAGCATGGTGTGATATCCAAAAGTTCTAAATTTTGACAAAGTCCAGTTTATGTATTTTTATTTCACTTAGCATTGTGCCTTAAAAAGAGAAAGAAAGAGGGCAGCGCCTGTGGCTCAGTGGGCAGGGCGTCAGCCCCATGTACCGAGGGTGGCTGGTTCAAACCTGGCCCCAGCCAAACCGCAAACAAAAAATAGCCGGATGTTGTGGCAGGTGCCTGTAGTCCTAGCTACTTGGGAGGCTGAGACGAGGGAATCACCTAAGCCCAGGAGTTGGAGGTTGCTGTGAGCTGTGATACCACGGCACTCTACCCAGGGCGATAAAGTGAACTCTGTCCCCCCATCCAAAAAAAGGGCGGTGCCTGTGACTTAGTCAGTAGGGCTCTGGCCCCATATACTGAGGGTGGCAGGTTCAAACCCAGCCCTGACTGAACTGCAACAACAACAACAAAATAATAATAATAAAATAAATAAATAAAAGCTAGCGTTTATTTAAAAATAAAAGAGAGGGAGAGAGAGAAAGAAAGAAAAATATCATGTACAGGTTTGATGGAAGTAAATTCATGTTTTATTTGTGAGGACAATGATCAGAATTCCTTTGTTTTCCTTGTAGTTTCTTAGTGTCATCCACGTTTTTCTCTCTTCTTCTGTTTGTTTTGGTCTTTTTCATTAATATTGAAGGCTTTCCTCAGTATGTGAGAATCCTTGGCTTTCCTTGGGGGTAGTTTTTTTCCAGAGAGAGAGAAACTCCTTCCTGAGAGGCAGGGGTCTTTACTAGAAAGAACGACACCCCCCAAGATGGCCAGGTCCTAACCCCCAGACCTGTGACCATGTTCATTTACAAGGTAGAAGAATGGGCAGAGGTGGTGAAGAATAACTACTCTCAGATGGAGGGATTATCTTGGTTCATCTCAGAAGACCCCATCGAGTCACAAGTCCTCATACTCAGAAGACAAGAGAGATGGCCCAGGAAAGGGACCCTGCAGCCATCACCAACTTGGAGGCCTAGGAAGGCGATGAATGGGTTCTTCCCTGGAGCTTGCAGAAGGAATCAGCTTCACTGACACCTTACTTTTAGCTCACTGAGGTCTGTGTTAGCTCTCTGACCGGTAGAACCATAAGGTAATAAATTTATGTGGATGTAAGCCACTGAATTTGTGGTCCTTTGCCACGCCAGGTGCAGGCCCAAGTGCAGCTTTGGGAGGGCAGCCAGCAGGGGGCAGAAGCCACTAACAAGCAAACACAGGTGGACTGAGTTCAGTTCTACGCAGAAGTAAGGGTGTCGGTTTGGGGTGGCAGCCAGCAGGGGGCAGAAGCCACCAACAAGCAAACACAGGTGGACTGAGTTGTACGCAGAAGTAAGGGTGTCGGTTTGGGGCGGCTGCCGGGGGATAGCAGGACTCTTCCAAGGTACAGGTGGCAAGTGTTCCTGAGTCTTGGATACAGGGGTGTGTATTTTTTGTTGAAGTTGTCTGTGTGCTTAATGATGGGTGCAATTTTCCATATGTTAGATGGTAATCAAAATGTGTCTGTGTGTATATATAAGGGGAGGAATGGGGGAGGTTGAGAAAGGGGGAGGGAGAATGCGATAACAGGAAATAATGACTCTCTGGCAAAGCTGAGCAAACCAGACCTCTTACACAGCCTTGCCCCATGGTTGGGTGTCAGCAGGCCCCTGGCAGGGGCAGCACACACCATGCCAGGCAGAGATGCTGAGGCTGGGCCCAAGTCAGTATTTCCAGGAATAAAATGCATGTTTGCTAGGAGCCAGAAGAGCATGTGAGCGAGCTGGGTACACGGCTTGCTGTACCTTCCACGACCTCCTGACCTCTCTCATTAACACCCCTGCTGGGCCAACCTGAGATCCACTCAGCTCACAGGCAGAAACGCCCAGCTGTCAGTCCATCCATCCACCCGCTCATCTGAATATCCTGCTGGCCACCCATCCGTGTATCCATCCAGACGTCCACTCTCATCCCCCGTCATCCACTCCTCACTTGCTCATTCATTCATTCACTCTCGGGCCTCCTCTGTGCCTCGTTCTGTGCCAGGTGCTCCTTACCAGCCTGTTTTCTGGCAAGGTAAGTGCTTTGCTGTAGCCTTTAAAAACTTGACAGATAAGTGAGCGTCACCTAATGTGTGAGGACACATGTCACCTGTGGTAGGGGACAAGGGGCACAAGAGTGGGGACCTGTAGACGAATATATGTGGGGGTTGGGGATGTGGGTGCCCTGGAGCAGGGGTGCTGAGTCCAGCCTTAGGGTGGGGACAACCCTGTCCCAGGTGTGTACCATGGCCAAGCTCTGTCCCAGGGAATCTCACAGTTGGACCTAAGTCTGCGTACAGGAACCTTGGCCTGAGGCTTGTCTAGCAATGCCAGTGACTGCAGGGCCCTGGGCTCAGCTGCCCCACAGCCAGTGGGAGGCTCTTTGGGAGGGTGTGGCTGGGTTGAGTGGTGGGGGGCATGTGCACCAAAGAGCACAGCAGGTGCCACCTGGTTCCAGCTGATGGGAATGTGGGATTCAGCCAAATGGCTGTGCATTGGCTCTTGGGATTTCGCAAGAGAATGGGCAAACTTGGACTTTTAAATATGGACATTTCTGGTTTTTAATAAATACTGAAGCTAGCAGAGGTGGTCTCAGGCTGTATGCTAACTGTGCTGCCACAGTCGGAGAAGAACAGAGTCCCACGGCTGGCTGGCAGTGTCGACTGCAGGTCTCAGTGGTGCAGCTGGCGTGAGTGCACACAGCTCCGGGCCACCTGTGTGCGGTGGTCTGTGCTCAGAGGCCCCCTTTCCCTTCTGCGCTACACTAGGGGCCAGTAGCAGAAACCTTCCTGTGCCAGGCACCCAGTGGTCACGGGCCGAGGGCTGATGTAGCCATCTCACTGAATGGCCACGATGGCGTCCTGAACCTCCCTGAGCCCCCCATGCCCATCTGTGAAATAGCAGCACCCGCTGTCTGGGGTCAGGTCTTTGTGGCAATAGAGTTTTTCTCCATCCACCGCTAGCATCCTTAGACAAAAGCTCTCGTCTGAGCTCCACTATCACACGCCTGGATTTCTGCAACATCTTCTTCTCTGACGTCCCATTCTGCTTCAGTCCCCCCTTTTCCACGCACACACATCTGCTGGGACTTCCAGTGTAAGTCAGATACCGTCACTGGCTTCTCCGGCACCGTCCAGGCTGTCCATGATGTTCCCACCAAATTCAGTCTCCATGAGCTCTGCGACCTCTGTCCTGCAGCCTCTTCAGCCTGCGCTGCCAGCCCCACCCAGCACTCGCTTCTCCTGCCCAACACATCCTGTTCTGTGCTTCTGGCTTCTCATCACTTAGGTCTCAAGGGCTCCCCTGACCAACATGGCCACTCTCAGCTGGTCATACCCCTTCCCTCTGAAGTCATCTGATTCTGGAGTACATTTTCTGGTTCAGCATTTGACTTCCTTTGCAAGAACATCATCTCTGCGGAAAGAGGCTGCGTCTATTTTGTTCACCGCTGTCTTCCTGGTGCCTGACATGTAGTAGTTCAGCAAATGCTTCTTGAATGCTCCATGAATAAGTATGTCTGAGGTCTGGGTTCCAGACTCGGCTTAGGTGCTAAAGAACACTGTGATCTTGGGTAAGAGCCTGGTCCTCGCCTGTCAATGTGAATGAAGATCCCCACTTTGTGCTCTTCTGAGCTCTGGAAGGGCCCATGGAGACAGGAGGGCGGAAGGGAGGGAGTTCTGAGGTGCAGATGGGGTGCCGTCCCGGCTCCGCCCTTGCCGGCCCGCCTTACATGGCGTCGCTGCCGAGCGCCAGCACAAGGGGGCGCCCGAGGCCTGCCGCTGGTCCGGCGAGGCTCCCCGGTCGTGGAGGTGTAAGGAAGTAACAGTGCCTCCTAAGGGGACCAGCTCCAGCCACCCAGCTGAAACGACTTCCTGCTTTGCTGACGTTCGGTGTTAAAAATATCCTTTCTTTTACACTGTGGATAGTGATTATAGGTGGTGTTTTTTTTTTGTTAAATGACCCCACTTGCTCAAATGAAAACTCTGGCAACCCAATGTTGGTCCTCAGAAGGTTCTGGAGGAATTTTAGGTCCTTGAAATCCCGAATACTAGTCTGTTGAGTTGGAGACCAGGGGTCAGGACTTGGGGGTTGTGGAAGATCCTGAGTAGAAAGTGTGGGCACGACCCCCCATCCCAAAGCATACCCGACAGTACATAGCACACAGGTGCGTGTACACACACACAGCATACGTGTACACAGTGAAGGCAAACACACACGTGCTCACTGTGTGAACGCAGACCATGCAAACACGCAAACGCATGCACACACAGGCATAGACAAACATATACATATGTGTACACGCACACCAGCAAATGCAAACACGTGTGTGTACACAGGGCAGTGTACACAGACATGTGTACAGATATATGCATATGTGCCTGTGCTCAAGCATGTGCACACAGCAAATGTAACACAATGCAAAGTACACACATACAAGCACATGTATGTGAATGCACAAATGCACATATGTGTATGTGTGCATGTTCTTGCACACACAGAAAGATGAAGTCCCAGAAACATCTAGAATAATTCACATGTCTAGCACCAAAGAAATGGGTGCCTGTCAGTCACTCCTGAATTTGCGGTGTCAACCATGGGACTTTGGGGTCAGCCTCTGAGTTCCTTAAGGCAAAGGTCACACAGGCAGCATTCAATTGAGAAAAGCGTCATGTATTCAAATTTATTTAGATGAATGTTCAACCCCTGTGGACTTGTGCACATTCACCTTTTAAAAAATGTCTCCATAAAAGGATTTTTGGTAATCACCTAATTTTAATACAATATTTATATACAAAACCCCATTTCAAACTACTTCCTGTACAAGAGAAAATAGAAGCATTAGATTGTACGATGTTAGCAAATAATGAAAACCTATGACTCGTATGGACTCGGATCACAGCCGATTATGGGGATGTCAACATCATACCAAGGATATGTTCAAGACAAATATGTTTGTTTTTTTCTTCCCACCTTTGATGAAACATTTCTCTTTATGTTTCTCTTGGTGCTTGACAAATTTCAGATAATTGGTTAGTATAATTGCTGCAAATTTAGTTTGCTCATATCATTTATGAGACTTGTTTTTACAAGCTTTTGGAATGATAATTGTCCAACAGTGTCATTCCTGTGAGTAAAAATATAGAGAAGTATTATCAAAATAGAAACCTTTATTCATAAAAATCTTTGGTAGTAACAGTATTTTAAATTCCTCTAAATATTTGGTTAACTAATAAATGCCTTCCACCTTTGAGCTACAGAAGAAAAAGTCCTCAAATCTACCAAATAATTGATTAAACAAAAACCCAATAAATATTCTGAAGCTCTGAATGACCCCCCCAAGCCTAAAAACATTTAAAACCCTTAAGCCATCTTTAGAGATGTTTCCGAGGTAATCTCTCCCTGCCCATTTTCTCATCAACCTGCTTTTATCGCACAACAAAGATGAACAACTCTGAGGTCAGCTCCGTGTGACGGGGGGGGGCAGGTGTGTGGCTAACAGTAGGGCCTGCAAGGGACACATGCCAAGGGTTACATATGGGATCTGGGACACCTGGACCCATCTAGTACTCCAAGAGTAAATCGGACACCCCACATACCTCATGTGGACAGGGACGGGGTACTTCTCTCTGACCAAGGTGTCTCAGCTTCCGAAATTACCAAGGAAAAGATGATTCAAAGTCATCCAGCTTTTCTAACATAGAGGCAGATGACCCCTTTGGGAATTGATGTCAACACTGTTATTCCTTCTCAGTTTCTCCATTCTTCCTGAAAAATCACCCTAGCTTTCACCCAATGCCATGGTATACCATTTTGCACTTATCTTAAGGCAACAGAAGGACTAAAAAGGGAGATTTCTAGGGGCCCCTGTTCACCTTCCACTGTGAAGGAGACGCAAGGTTTCCAAGAATTGTTTCTGCCAAGCACCTGCCTTTACTACGTGTAATTTTTGCCCAATCACCAGCCATAACTTTGATTCACCTTGAATACTAAAGATAAAAAAAAATTCCCCGTATAATGGTTTTGTGCAAAAACACAGGGAAAAAAAAAAAACAGAATGAAGGGAGAAAAATATCGTCCTATCAGAAAGTGGTCCTCCATGTTTGCAGAAAACATAGGCGCCACCGGGCTCTGGTGGGGTCAAGAAGCCGCCTGCCCGGGGAGAGGGTGCCTGTTGGTCAGATGCCCGCTGGCCTGCCCAGCCCCACCAGTGGCAGCTACAGGACGCTGCCGTGGTGTGCGTGGTCGGGGGCCGGGCCGCTGCCGAGGCTGTCGGGGCAGGCTCTGGGGCTGTGGTTATTGCACGGCTCGTCCTTTTTGCGCTCCTTGTCCATCCAGGTGTCCAGTAGCTGCAGCTTGCCCTGCTCCTCCCGCATGAACAGCTCCACCATGAGCACCTTCTCCTTGTGGATCTGCTGGCTGATGTCCTTGGGGATATCAGGGATGACCCAGTCCACGAAGTCGCTCATGAACATGACCAGGTTCTGGAAGAAGAGTCAGTGCATGGGGTGGGAAGGAGATTGCCGGCATGGATGCTCCTGATGTCCCCACCTGTCCCCCACCCTGGGGAGCCCGACCCAGACACATCCCCGGCCCTGCGCGCTCAGCTGTGCCCTGTGACCTCCCCAAGTTGCGATTTCCCAGAAGGTATAACCAAGGCCCTGAACCATCAGGCCCTTGGAAAGTGTCGGCCGACTTTTTTGAACAAATGTGAAGTCGGTCATTAGAAAAATTATCTGATTAATTCTGAATTCCTTGGCCAGGAGGTTTCAGATCTAATGAGTGACATGTCACCAAATACAACAAGAAGGATCGAGACTTCGAGGAAAAGAATTAAACTGGAACTAGCGCCAACATGAGCCAAATGTCAACTGTTCCTGCCATTCACAGGCCCCTTCTGCCGTTGGCAAAACCTCCCAGGGCCACCCTGAACATCTTCCACCTCAGTGGAGACATTTCTGATGGATAGGATGTGAGAGAAGTCAGTTTTTATGGAAAACAAAAATCTTATTGTGTGTTAAACTTCTGTCCAGTGAGCGTGGGAGAGTACCCCCGTCTGGGTGAGTGGCCTCCCTCCCATTGTGGACGACACTGGTGTCCACCTGACCTCCTCTCCCATCCCCAAGCTGTGGTGGCGGTTGGCCACTCATGTTCACAGCTGTGGAATTTCTCCCCCCTCCTGTCCCCCTCTTCCTGTGGGAAGCCCCTGGCTAATGACTGACAGATCTAGGCAGACAAAAGGGGCTGTGCGATCTCCAGGGGGCCCAAGTCTGGGGTGCCATTCACGGTTCCGGACGAGGCTGAAGCTCTCTCTGACCAAGACTTTTCTAGGCTCTGCTTCTGGGGAACCCAGCCCTACACACCTTTAGCACCCAAGGCTGGGTGAGGCAGCTGAGCTCAGTGAAGTAGAAGGATTTGCCCGATGCCATGTGATGTAAGGGGCAGAGCTGGGACTTGAACCTGGTTCTGGGATTCCAGATTCTGAGCTCTTGGCCTGCTGTCTTCTTGCATGGATTTAACTTGGTACCAGAGGGATGCACGTGAGTGGAACCTCTGCAGTGCTTCCTCTCTCTGGGACCTTAGCTGCTGGTGCACCAGCCGGCTCCCTGGTCTGGGGCCCTGCCCCCTGGAGTCCCTCTGGCTCCTAGAGTGGCCCAGTGCCTTCCCCAGTGACTGGGCCAGGTGGGTCTCTGGGGGCATCTGGGAGGCCACTGCCCTCCTGTCGGGACCCAACTGCTGCACAGAAAGCGTAAGACACTGAGACCAGGACTGAGGCAGGTCTCTCCTTCTTCCATGTCCCTTTCAATCCAGACACTTCCATTGAATTAAACCCACCCTTCCAGAAGAATCCGAACGAATCCTTCCGCCTGTGCACACTGGGCCTGGCCTTTGCCTTCCTTTGTTCATGAGGTTCTCCTGGGTCCTGTCATTGCACAGGGCCTCTGTGGGTGGGGGTGCCTTCCTGACCGTGGGCACAAGGGCTCCCCTTGTGCCCCATTTCTCAAACTTTCTGCAAACTAGAGGGACCCACTGCACCTGGAAGACGATGACAAACGCCAGCCGGGCTGCCAGGACGGCCCAGAAGTCCTTGGAGATGTCGTACTTGTGTTCGGACCATGGGGGTTCTCGGTAATCTTTATACCTGCAGAAGATGGCCTGGGAGTCAAGGGCAGGTCTCTGGTAAAACCCAAGGTTCTGGCTAGTGCCAGGCAGCTCCAGAGAAGCAGTGAGAACCCCAGCCTGGCTCCGAGGCTGCCTCCGGGTAAGCCTCTGGCTCAGCCTGTTCACATAGCCCAGTCGAGGGGAGTGGTGGGGGCATTCCACAGGCTGTGCAAGCCTGAGGGGCTTCATGTAAAATACAGACCCCGGGAAGCACCCCATAGGCCTAATTGTAAGCTCACAGATTTGAGCGCTTGGGACCCTCAGGTCTACAAGGGCCCAAATTTTATTATTATTTATTTAGTTTTTTTTAGACTGAGTTTCATTCTGGGTAGAGTGCAGTGATGACATAGCTCACAGCAATCTCAAACTACTCTTGGGCTTAAGAGATGCTCTTGCCTCAGCCTCCCCAGGAGCTGGGACTATAGGCGCCGCAGTGCCAGATACTTTTTCTATTTTTAGTAGAGATGGGGTCTCACTTTGCTCAGGCTGGTCTAGAACTCCTGAGCTCAGATGATTTACCTGGCCTTCCAGAGTACTAGGATTACAGGCATGAGCCACCTTGCCTGGCCAAGGAGGTCTCAAACTTTTAAAAGCAGTGGAACTTTTTTCCCAAAAAGAAATCTCACCTGAAATTCTCATGGATCCCAGAAAGAGCAGGCCCAGTTGAAGTGGGATGGGAGGGGCTCCCTGAGCCAGAACCTGCCTGATCTCAACCCAACCCCCAATCTCCACAGAATCCCAGGATGGGTTCCACAGAACATAGTCTGAAACCTCCTCCATTCCATCCCTTTTGGGGGAAAATTATTAAAGGAAAAAAAACTTACACATCTTGTCAAAGAAGGATATAAAACCTAAATATTTGATCAAAGTAACGTAAACAAATCTATGAAAGATTTACCAAAGTACGTGGCTGAATACACAGTGGGTGTAGGTGCGAGCCTGCCTGGCAGCCGCCTGCCCACTGACCCTTCCAGCTGCCTGCCTTACCTTGGTGTCATCTTACCTCTAAATAACGTGAACTACGTTTAGTTCTTGAGTTATCAATTTTAGACATGGCCTGTTGATGTGGTGCTCAGAGAGACAAGCTCACATCCCTCTTGAAGGGGACTCACCTGTCCACATGGTGATCCCTGAACCCACCAGGCCAGCAGGAGTGACAGGAGCTTGCTTACGCCTTAGTTGTCCCTGGCTTTTTCCTCTTTTTACAGAGATGTAGAGATGCCCAGGTCTGTGGGGGCAGGGCGAGATCTCCACCTAGGTCCTCTACCCACACTGTTCCCTGAATCTGGGCAAGGCCACATATCCACTGGGGCTTGGCTTTAATGGAGATGACACCCTACCCTACATTGGAAAAGCCTCCCAAAGCCAGTCAGAAAAATCCCATGCTTGAGGCAGGGTTTCCAGGTGGTAAGCTGAAGGTAGACGCCTGTTGGGCACCAGAAACTGAGTCCAGTGACCTGGCTCTGTAGGCACAGCTCAGCCTGGGCTGGACCCACAACCCTGGGACTCAGCCCGCATGAACACCACCTTGCTGGGTCCCCTCTGAGCAATCACTTGGCCTCTCTGGGTGATAGTCTGGGAAATCCCTTACTTCCTCACGTTGCAGGCATTTAGTGAGCAGCTACGACTTGCCAGACCCCATTCCAGGGGTGAAGATTCAGGAGGCAATGTGACATGTAGGGGCCCTCACTTGTGGAACTTTATTTCTGCAGGGAGCTGGATGGGAGTCTGAGTCAGGATGGGAACACAGGCTCCGGTGCCAGCTGCTGTGCCAGGCAAAGGTTGCATAACCTGCTTTCTGATGGGAACAAGCAGCCCCTGTTCTCCTAGTGTTAGAAGCTGCACGCCACCTGTTCTTCCTTTTCCCTTATTCTATACTCAAGGCTAGTTGCACTGGGATGCTGTGAAATATATTTGGGTAACCTGGAAAACTCATATGCATCCCTCAAAGCCCACTGGCACTGTGTCCAGAGACCCCTGCCCAGTACCTACACTAACCTCTATCAGAGATGATCTTTCTTTTTTTTCTTGATGAGCTCTGGCACACAGCTCCCCAAGGGAGGAACAGAATGCCCTCTCTAGGGGTGAATGTGAAGGTTAAGTGTGACAATGCTTGCTTCAGCACAGGAATAAAGGCAGCCAGCTGTGATCAAACTCTTTGCTCTGCCAATGCCACCTCTGTCACACCTGCTTCCCTGGGCTGGGCTGGGTTGGGCTGGGAGCCGTTCCTCTGGGAGGTGGCTTAACATGGGCGTGGCTGGCAGAGGTGGGGAGCCCATATACACAAGGTCACAGCCAGCGGTTGGTGGTGGAGGCTAAAGCCTGGAGCAGGGAGTGAAGCAGTGAGACCCATGGTCTTCTGCCTCCATGGGGATAAAAATGACAAGAGGTTTAAAAACAGGGTATCTCTGTATGGGCAGGACCCCCTGACATGTGTGATGGGGAAGCCACTTCCTTAACCCTAGCCTGGGCCTCACAATCCATATCCTTCTTCGCAACCAAGGCCAACCTTCACCCTATACTCAGCAATATTCAAAGTTTTAAGGCAACTTTTAATAAAATGAGCCATATATTTACTTCTTTTTTTTTTTAAAGACAAGGTCTAACTCTATTGCCTGGGCTGGAGTGCAGTGGCATCATCAGAGCTCACCGCAGCCTCAAACTCCAGGACTCAAATGATCCTCCTGCCTCAGCCTCTCGGGTAGCTGGGACTACAGGCATGTGCTACCCTGCCCAGTTATTTCACTTTGTTGTAGAGATGGGGTCTCACTCTGTCACCAAGGCTAGAGGACAGTGGCATCACTGTATCTCACCACAACCTCAAACTCCCGGGCTCAGGCGATCCTCCTGTGTTGGCCTCCCAAAGTATAAGGATTACAGGGGAGCACCACATCTGGCCTGCCTTCTTTTTTTCTCAATTGTTCTTCATCTAAAATTCATTCTTCATCACACATGTAAAGCTTCAGTGTGTTCTTCACGTGGAAAGTTTAGAAACCCCCAAAGGAGGCGTTGTGCTGTCGACAGGGGAACAGCCAGACCGGAAGCTCAGGAGGTCAGGATTTTGCAGCCCCCCCACCCCGCCCGCACACGGAAGGGGATGTGCGGCTCCTCCCCGAGGTGACCAGGTGCAGGGCTGGAGGGACTCATCAGCCTTGCGTGAGCAGAGTTTGTAAAGCTGCATAGTGTTGTGCGGTGAGCCATGTGTTGCCATTTGCCCTTGTGGTTGGGGGACCTGACTCCAGGGTGTCCTTCTCTGTCCCCACTGTACGGGGTCCCAGGGTGGTGCTGTCCCCACCCCACACAGGACACTGCACTCTTCCTCTGGCCATTGCAGACACCTGCCCAGCATCTGTCGCCCCTTCTTTGAGTCATGGTCCCCAAATTTTCCTGAGGATCCCCCAACTCTGACCATGACCTCACACCCCAGCGCACGACTCAGGTCTCAGTGAGAGTCCGCCACCTCTTGGCAACAGCAACAGGCGCCTGACCCAAAACAGGCCGGGGATACTCAGTCCTGGGATTTTTGTCAGCTATTGGCAAAGAGAAGGTTTCTTTCCACAGGGGCTGCAGGGCAGGGAGGATGTAAGGCAGGGCTTTCTGGGGATAAAGGTGTTAACATGGGGGGAAAACAGAACTGAGAAGCAATGCCAAAGTGGAGCCCAATGGCAAACTAGCTCTTGGATCCAGCCATGCCTGAAGCTATCCTGGACTTCTTAGTTACAGGAACTAGCAAATCTGGGGGAGGTGCCCCCAGGCATCTTTTTTGGGCAGCACCTGTGGTTCAGTGGGCAGGGTGCCGGCCCCATATACCGAGGGTGGCGGGTTTGAACCCGGCCCCAGCCAAACTGCAACAACAACAACAAAAATAGCCGGGCGTTGTGGCGAGCGCCTATAGTCCCAGCTACCATGGAGGCTGAGGCAAGGGAATTGCCTAAGCCCAGGAGTTGGAGGTTGCTGTGAGCTGTGTGACGCCATGGCACTCTACTGTGGGCTATAAGGTGAAACTCTGTCTCTACAAAAAAAAAAAAAAAAGAAATCTTTTTTTTTGGAGACAGAGACTCACTATGTCACCTCAGTAGAGTGCTGTGGCATCACAGCTCACAGCAACCTCAAACTCTTGGGCTTAAGTGATTCTCTTGCCTCAGCCTCCCAAGTAGCTGGAACTACAGATACCTACCATAATGCCCGGCTGTTTTTTGGTTGTTTGGCGGGCCCAGGCTGGATTTGAACCCACCAGCTCGGGTGTATGTGGTTGGTGCCCTAGCTGCTGAGCTACAGGTGCCGAGCCAAGAAATCTTTTTTAAAGCAAATTTGAGTTGTTCTCTGACTTGTCCCTGACTCGAGCCCAGCTCAAACCCATGATTCTCAGGAAATAAATGTGGCTCTCCAAAGAGATGAGCTGAGAGTGGTACCTGCAGATCTGCACCTCGTAGCCCAGGTCCAGGGGGTCATTGGGGGCTGTGCCATTCTGGAAGTCGCTGACGTTGAAGGAGGACAGGGTGTGGTTGACAAAGCCGTGCATGGTCCCGTCCTGGCTGTACATGTACAGGTACACCAGACGCGGGATGAAGTCAGACGTGAAGGAGATCACAAAGGCCTGGTGGGGGACAGTGGGGTAAGCGTGGACACACTCCTGGCCACAACAGGAGTGACCCATCCACAATCCCAGTGTGCAGGAGACACTGCCCCTGCACACTGAGTGAATGAATGAAAGTCCAGGTGCTCTGGTCAGCCCTTCTGGCAGCCTGAGAGGAGGGCCTGGGGCCAGGAATAGCATGCTCCTCGCTGTGTGGCCTTGGGAAAACCATGTAACCGCTCTGTTTCCTTCTTGTCAGACAGTGCTAACAACACCTGCCCTGGGTACAGGCTCTATCTTCTAGGCTTATTGAAGAAGAGAGCAAGGCAGGCTGGGGAAGTATCTTGTAAACCGTAAAGTATCCCCAGATCATTCTATTATGGAGCTGGCTCTGGGGCAGCATGGTCAGCATCCCTGCAAGAGCAGGGACCTGAAGCCATGGCTGCCTCGCACGTGGCTGTGTGGCCTTAGGCAAGTCAACTGGCCTCTCTGTGCCTCAGGTGCCTACAGCAGTCCTCTCCTCCAAGGGCTGTGTGCAGATTAGTGGGCTGGCATGTGGAAAGAGCTTAGAAGGGCCTAGAAAGTTCTAGATTATTGTGGTTGTTGCTGTTTCTGTCCTCAGGAGACATCCAGCATATACAGCACCCCCTTGCTCCCGACAGGCTATACCCCCGTGTTCCCAGTGCCCCCTGGCTCAGGGCCTGTGCTCACCCCCCTCAGTGTGCAAACTCTGCCCTCGGTCTCCCTGTAGCCTATGGGAGGGGCGCTGGCAGAAATGGCAGGTCCCAGGGCTTTGAGGGGCCTCTTCTCTGGGCTGAGATAGGCGAGGCTAGGGTTGGGGGTGCACACTGTGGGGCATGGAGGCGAGGCCCACCCACCGGGGAACACCAGCCCCCAGCAGAGCTGTGGGGGTTACGGGACTGGAAGGCTTCTCCTCTTTTCCCCATGTTTCAGTGTTTCCCCCACCTTCTTTAAAGAGCAGGTATGAGTTTCTTCTAAAGGTGAAAATTTGTCTTTTTTTTTTAGACAGAGTCTCACTGTGTGCCCTGGGTAGAGTGCTGTGGCATCATACCTCACAGCCGCCCCAGACTCCTGGGCTCAAGAGAACCTCCTGCCTCAGCCTTCCAAGTAGCTGGGACTACAGGCGCCTGCTACACGTCTGGCTATTTTTCTATTTTTAGTAGAGAAGGAGTCTCGCTCTTGCTCAGGCTACTCTTGAACTCCTGGGCTCAGGCAATCACCTACCTCAGCCTCCCAGAGTGCTGGGATTACAGGTGTGAGCCGCCACACCTGGCTAATGGTGAAAAATTATCTTAAAAAAAGAGAGCAGAAAGATTGCCCACGAGGAATCTTTGTCTTTTTCTCTGTCCCTCCCTGTCTCTGTCTCCTGTTTATTCTCAGGACTCTGGGAGGGTGTGTCCAAGGTAGGGACAGGGAAGTTTGCTTGAAGCTTCAACAAAAAGAAGTGGTTATCCCTACAAGGGTTCACCCTTCCCACCTCGCACACTCAAGGGACACTTGTAAAGAGCAGTCATACCAGCCCCAGCCACACCGTGTTTGGAGGTGGAAGACCCAGGCCCAGCTCCCCCAGAAGGGGCAGCCAGCTGCCCAGAAGCTCAGCCAGGACCTCCATTTGCCCAGGTCCCTGATGTCACTTACGTTGATAATGACAGCAAGCTTCCCAACGCCTCTGAGAATATTGTACCAGATTCCTGGGGGGAAGAAGAAGCCACAGTTTTAAAGACCCCTCTCCAAGTAGACTCTCAGCAATTCTGGCGACCAGGCAGCAGCCTGAGCCAGTGTCAGCCCTGCAGAGGCAGGCTTGTTCTTTTCCACAGCAGTCAGGGACTCGTGGCAATGAGGAGCCATTTGTGGGGGTCCTGGGGGAGCCAGGTCAAAAGCCAGGGTGCTGGCTTATACCAGCTCATCAGCTGTTTGTGAACAAATTGGAGCTTCTAAAAGAGGTGCTTCAAAGCAGCTGGTCCCTAAGTGGTTCTGAACAATCCCCGTGAACCTCTTAATACTATTAATTGGCTTAGATCAAGCTGTTTTCTAGAGAGACAAAGATTTGACTCTAGCACTGCAACCTGTGCTCAGGGCCAGGCCGGACATGGCACTGCAGGGGAAGGGGGGGTGGCCGGGAGCACACCCTGGGTGTGTTTATGTGGTATCACTGTGTAAACCCTTCCCCTATGGACATCTCCTTGCTTCCCATACCCCGAGGAACAGGCTTGTACCACATCACAGATGAGCAAGAGGGTCTCGACACAGCGCTCCAGGCTGCGTGGGCAATTTGTTAGGTTTGCCTACTCCTTTTTTTTTTTTTTTAATCAGCATTTTATACTTTATTTAAAATTAATAAAATAGTAAATAGTTACAGGTAAATGACAAGTCAGTACATTTAGTTGGATAATATTTATAAATTTAAATAGTCACAAGCTCACTGATCCATCCTTCACCACCGTCAAATATTTTA
>CAUYRH010129403.1:0-86431 GCA_963574655.1 Perodicticus potto
ATTTCCTATGCCTAGGTCAATTTCTTGTGAATTTCCTAGGCCTCAATTCCATGAATGGACTGTATCCATTCATTGATACACTCATTCACCTTGCCCCCGGAAGAAGGGACTGTATTCATTCGTTTCCTGGCCAAGGAACCCTTACACCTATATATACCCTGAGGCTAAAGGCCTAAAGGAGGAGACGGGGAAAGACCGGGAGAGGAACTGAGAGAGCTTCTCTCTCCCCACTTGAATTCTCTCCTTCTACCAGGAGCTTTAGTGTTTTCTGTAATCTTTTCTGTAAACCAATTCTGTCTTACCACTGAGGGGTGGGGGTGGGGGAAATAATGTAATGAAGAAACAATAAAATATATGTATTAAAAAAAAAACTATATGTAGCTTAAAGCTTATATACAGTATTGATGTTGGGAAAATGCTTTTAATTCATCTTTCTTTGTTTAGGTACCATTATGAAAATGTTATAGCTAAAATAGTGATTTCTATACTAGTTGTTAACATGCATATTTTCACTGAAAAATGAAGATTTTGTAATTGTTAATGTTATGTTTGTTCCGATGGTATTAATTAAAATATAATTTTGTGTCCTTTACCTCTAATAATAAAAACTGAAATTGTATCTTGTATGTCCTTTAAAAAAAAAAAAAAAAAGACTTCCCACTGCAGAGGAAATGACTTCATTAAAACTAACCAAAGCCACTTTCACAGATACTGGAGGTCTTGACTTCAACATATCCTTTAGGAGACAGAATTCAACCCATAGTAACCACCCACAGACTCATCAAAGTAAAAATGCTTAAAGACAAAGACAAAGGGAAAATCTTGAAAGCATCAAGAGAAAAATGACCTACTACTTTCAAAGTAACCTCAATAAGATTAACAGCTGTTTTCTTATTAGAAACAATGGGGGACAGAAGGCAGTGGAATGACATTTTCAAAGGTCTCAAAGAAAAGACCTCATCAACCAAGAATCTTATACATAAACTATCTTTTAAAAATGAAGGTTAAATAAAAACATTGTAAGGGCAACAAAACACTTGAGAGATTTGTTGCTAGCAGTCCTGCCTTATGAAAAATACTAAAGGAATTCCTTTAGGCTGAAAGCAAGTAACACCAGACAGTAATTCCACACACATACATACACAAACAAAAACACTAGTAAAGGCAACTAGGTGATTATAAAAGACAGTTTAAATGCATATTTCTTCTCCTCCCTTCCTTTAATGGATTTTAAAAAGCAGGTGTATAAAAGAATGTGAATATAGTTGCATTATTGAGCCTACAACATATAGAAATGTAATATATTTGATAATAACAGCATAGAGGATGTGGTGGAGGCAGCACAGATGTATTGGAATAAGGAAGTAATGTAAGAGTCATTTAATCCACAGAAACAAATGAAGAGAAACAGTAAATAAGAAGGGTACTCTAACACTACAAATACATACTTGCTTCCCTCTTTTTCCTATCCCAGCTTATTTAAAACACATAAAATTACATAAAGTAATAATTACAATGATGTCATTATTGTAGGGCTTGTAATATATATAGTTGCAGTTATATAACAGTAATAGCATTAAAAAGAGCAGAATAATAGAGCTATTCCTATGAATAAGAGTAATGTTTTTATATACATATTTCACTGGAATTAAGTTACTATAAGTTTGAAGTAGATTCTGAAAAGTTAAGATGTATATGGTAAGCTTTAGAACAACTAAGAAAATAACTCAGAAGAATAAAGAATTAAATCATCAACTAAATTAAAAATGTTACTTTAGAAAATATTCACTTAAAAAAAGAAAATTGTAAGGGATTAAAAAGAACAAAAAAAGAAATAAGACATATAGAAAACAGATAAAATGGCAAATATAAATCCATATATATCAATAATAACATTATATGTGAACGGACTAAATAAGCCAATAAAAAGGTAGAAATTATTATACTGGGGGTGGGGGACAAAACCAAGATTCACCTATATGCATTTTACTGGAGTTATAAATAGAAATTCTTCTCAGTGTACATGAAATATTTTCTGGAATAAACAATATGCTAGGCCAAAAAACAGCCCCTGATAAATATAAAATAATTGAAATTATACAAATTATTTTTCTTGACCACAATAGCATAAAATTAGAAGTCAAAAGCAGAAAGATATTTGGGAAGCTCATATACATGTGGAAATTAACACACTTCTAAATACCAGTGAGTTAAAGGAGAAACCACAAAAAAATTGAAAATACTTTGAGATAAATAAAAATCAAGATACAAGATACCAAAATTTGTGGACAGCAACTATCTAGAGGGGAATTTGTAGACAGCAGTACCTAGAGGGGAATTTGTAGCTTTAAATGTCTATATGTAAAAATGGAGAAGGATCTTAAGTCAATAACCTCACCATCCATCTTAAGACATCAGAAAAAGAAGAATAAACTAAACCTAAAAAACAGAATTAGAGCAGAAAGTAATAAAATAAAGAATAGAAAAACAAAGAAAATCAATGAAATAAAAGTTGCTTCTTTGCAAAGATCAATAAAATTGATAAGCTTTCAGCTACCTTTACCAAGAATAAAAGAGAAAAGACTCAAATCACTAAGATTAAGAATAGAAAAAGGGAAATTACTACCAAAATTACAAATATGAAAAGAATTACAATGGAATACTATTAAAAAACTGTGTCAATAAATTAGATGACAGATGAAATAGACATATCCCCCGATAGGCACAAACTACTGAAACTGAAGAAGAAGAAATAGAACATCCAAATAGGTACATAACAAGTAAAAAGATTAAATTAGTAATTTTAAAATACTTGCAAAGAAAATCTCAGGCCCAGATATTTTTGCTGCAGAATTCTATCAAACATCTAATGAAATAATACCAATTCTTCACAAACTCTTCCAAAAAATAGAAGAGAAGGGAACATTTCCCCACTCATTCTGTGAGGTCAGTATTACCCTGATACCCAAACAAGACAAAGCCATCAAAGAAAACTATAGACCAGTATCTTTTAAGGATATACACATAAATATCATCAACAAAATACTAGCAAACCCAAGCCAGCAACGTATATAAAGGATTATACATCATGACCAAATCTTTATTGCAAGATTGTTTCAAATCCAAAAATCTATTAGTATAATACGCCATATTAATAGAATAAAAAAACCACAGGATCATCTCAGTAGACAAAGAGCATTTGATAAAATCCAATATCCTTTCCTGTTAGAACACTTAATGAACAAGTAATAGCACGGGTCTTATAAAGCTAATAAAGAGCATCTATAAAAATCCCCACGGCTAACATCATGCTTAATTATGAAAAACTGAATGTTTTCCTTTAAGATCCAGAATAAGACAAGGATATCCACTCTGACTACATATATTTAACATTGTACTAGAGGGTCTAGCCAGAAATTAAGCAAAAAAGAAAAAAAAAAAGTCATCCAGACTGAAAAGGAAGAATAACTACCTCTTTACAAACAATATAATCTTGTGTATAGAAAATTCTAAGGAATTCACTACAAAATATAACTAGTAAGTTGAACAAGTTTGCAGAATACAAAAAAACAATTGTGTTAATATGCAGGTGCAATGTACAATTCAAAAACAAAATTAAGCAAATAATCCTATTTACAATATTATAAAAAATAATAAAATAGTTAGAAATAAATTTTATGAAATAACTGCAAAACTTAACACAGATAAGCATGGCTGTGTTCCAATAAAATTTTATTTACAAAACCAGGTAGATGGTCTGTGAATCACAGTTTTCCAGCGCATGCCCCATGGCAACTTTAAAAAACAAACAAAAAACAAAGGTACAACCAATAAGTCAATTCTAGAGATAAAATGTAATCTATAGGCATACCAGACTATAATAGGTGCTCATTGCCTAGAATAAATACAGAATTTAATGAATACCACTTAATGAACGAACAAAAAGATGAATGGGGCATGCATAGGCCACATATTGTGGATGATTTTTCCCCGTACATAATTTGATTTACAATTCCCCTCAAATTTGCTGACATCATATATTTCAGGCATTTGAATGAACTTCAGGAGGAAAACAGCCCAGCCAGCGCAGTCCTGGGACAGTCTGTCAGCATTTGAGATTGAACACAGCTGGGCTGAGATGCAAGATGAGGTTTAGCTGGCTACACTGCAAAGGAGAAGTTTCAGTTGTATCTCAGGGATGAGAACAAGAGTTCTTAGAAACATAATCTCTTCCATAAAAGACGGATTTGGAGATGCCAGACTCAAGAGCGTAAGTATAATCTACACGCCAGAAAGAACAACAGTAATATAAGCTGAAAGCAAAGATAAATTGGTTTAGGTGATTCAATCAAATGATTTCTGATATAGGATACAAAAGGACCTAGGAAGTTGGAGAATCAAACCAAATGATAAATATGGGAAGATAACACACTCTCAGGTTGTATCTCCCCAGAGTCATTAATGTGTATTTAAGACTATGTCTGTGAGACAGAAGACAACTGTGTGCAAGTCAGGACATTCAGGCTAATGGATTAAGTAGGAGATGGGAGTCAATCCTCTTGACTCCTGTAGCCAGGACTGACTCTGAACTGTAATCAGAATTAAGTCATAAATAAAAATCACTGAAGTGATTTATTTTTCTCGTTTCTAATGATTTATTCTAGGCACATGGGGACTGACAAAACAGGTTGGTCAAACCTTTCTTTTTGCTCAGGATTCTGTGCAAACTGTCTATTAGCCCCTTGACTAAGCAGAAGTCAAGGTGTGAAGTGTAAGTACCATTGCCAAGTGCAAGCAAAGCAGCAATAGGTGTTTGGGGTCATCTGTACCCCTCATGGTGGGTACAAGTAGATTTGGGGTTCTGTTCTTGCACTCATTCTCGTGATAGAAGCTGAGTCAATCTGAGAATTCTGAAAGATCTCCCCCAAAGGTTCTAAATCTGGGGTGCCCAACTTCTTTTTTCTATGTTGCTCATTGGAAGAATAAAAGTTGTCTCGAGCCACACATTAAATACACGAACACTAATGAAAGCTGACTGGCCAAAAATAGGGTCTGTGTATACTTTTTGTGATATCTGACACCGCAGATAAGCAAAAAAAGTCCTCACAAAATCAGCATGTGGCCCACATGCCACAAGTCGGACACCCTGATGGGATTGAAGGCCTTCTAGGTACTAGGTACTTTGGGCACCCAGGTGAATCAGATGTGCATTTGGTCTTTAGGAGCTCCTTGGCCAGTAGAGGAAAGAGTGTTCCCTTCCTTTTCCTCTTCTCCCTCCCTTCCCTTCATTTTTGAAGAAAGAGGCTTGTGGAAGGGCATTCTAAAACAAAGGGAGCATTGAAGAGACCCCCCAAATCTCTGAGACTGAGGTACAAGTGGGCTTCTCTCTGCTACCTATTTCCTGGGGTTGTCAGAAGACCAGTAACCTCAGATAGGTATAATTACTAGGTCACTCATTTGATGATTAAACTTGGTCAGTCTCCCTGCTATCCGTGACTTAAGCTCTGAAACTAACTGTGGTGCCAACTGTTTGTGCTCTGTGATTTCATTTTCTGCCCTTGAGAATTTGACTATACACAATGGATCACCCAATGGCAAATTGTATGTAGCCTTTATGTTACTGCCTGATCTGATCCATTGATTAGTGATTCATCCAGACATGCCCTTCAGCCTCTGTCCTTTCTCAGTAAAGTGGAGGCAAACCAGCACCAAGTAACAAGCCCAGAAACCTCAGTTCTATTCCCCGCTCTCAGTTCTGGCTATAATGCCTTGTTCATTTCCTTGTTCTGGGATTCCTTATCTAAATCAGGATGGAACAATTAGTCAGTAAGATCCTTCCCAGATGTTCTATCTATGATATCACATAATCGACAAAACATCTTCTTTCTAGGACCCTTAGACAGAGTCCCTAATTATTTGCAAAGTGACCAAGGGATGCTTAACAGTTAGGGGCTGTTCTGACAATAGTGGACGCATAGTAAGGACTTAGTATGTCCCGTGAGTACTCTTTGACTGACTAAGCAATTGTTTCCTGCCCCTTTGGGGCCTACAGCAGTGCTCGTTAAACTTCAGTGTAAATGTGAGTGACCAGAGGATTTTGCCCAAATGCAGGTTCTGATTCAACCTATCTGGGGTGGGGCTGAAGAGTCTGTATTTCTAGCAAGCTCTCCAGGTAATACTGGTGTTGACTATGCTTTGAGTAGAAGGTTCTAGATGGTTTTGAGGAAAGATGAGACCAGTATTAAGAGGCATGATACCTAAGACAATACCAAATTTCAATTAATTTGTGTTCTCTCCAAGTGCTTATCTCAAGGCCTTGCTCAAAGTGGGTGCCCAGTCAGTGTTCGCTTACTGATTGATGGACTTGACTCTTTTGCTAAAGGTGAGGAGGAAATGCATCTCTTTCCCTTTAACTACCAAGTGGTTTTCCTTATCTATAATATCACACTGCTGGCAATTATGACTTTCCGGATCTCTTAAGCCAAGTTTAATGGAATATCTACAAGATATTGTAAAACTCAGTGCTTCTTTGACCTCAACTTCCTAATACTTGAAATTAGTCAATGATCTTTTGTAAAGCAGAGGCAAAGTATGGAGAAGGAGTGAGCATGGGGTAACTGCTTTATGGAGTTTTAATAAAGAATACTTCCCATATCACTTCACTTGTACCTGTGCACAGATCCCTACTGTGTTGTCCTTAGATGGAAAGGGCCTACATACCATTTTTAACTGAATATTTTCAAAAACTCCTAAGCTCAATCTTATGTATCTATAGATGCACTCCAAGTGGGCATATTTTCCTTTAAAAAGAGGACAATTAGAGCATAACAGCCTAATGAAAATAGTCTGGGGGCTAGGGTAGGATGTTGAAGACAGCTCATTTCTTTTCTGAAAGTTGAGACAGCAGAGTTAGCCCTGAGGTCCACTCCCAACCCTGCTTTGTCTCCTGGGAATATCAGATTCATATTGATTGCTCTCTGATGAATGATTTGCATGGCTAAAATAGAAACACATTCCCTAGCATGCCATAATGTGTTACTTCCTGAATATAGTGTGAATTACTTGGTGGCAATACCAGTTGCATCATAAATATTTCAGCTGCCAATGTTTGGGGATTGTTTCTTTGACCTGGCTCTAAATTAGTCA
The DNA here is from genome assembly GCA_963574655.1 of Perodicticus potto. Taxonomy (NCBI): domain Eukaryota; kingdom Metazoa; phylum Chordata; class Mammalia; order Primates; family Lorisidae; genus Perodicticus; species Perodicticus potto. The sequence continues at coordinate 7,147 of CAUYRH010129403.1, forward strand.
ATAAGTAATAACAATGATTTTGTCTTTATAGTTTGTGGAGTGCTGACAATCGACATGATTGAAATTCATAAGATAGGGTTCTTATCAAAATAACATTTCTTCCACAAAAGAAAGGCATTGATCAGCCCCCAACATGTATAATAACCACTTGCAATTGAGATTCGCCTTCCCATTCTAGTGGGCATTGCTGAGCTTAGGGATGAGTGATGAGGCAATTGTGCTTTTTCCCATTAGGTCAGTGGGGAATCCATTTGCAAGGGTAAAGTCAATTTTGGATCACAGATCATTAGAACTGGAAAGAATAATAGAAATTGTCTAGCTCCAAGTTGTCATTTCATAGATAAGGAAAATGAGATCTAGAAAATTGAACTGATTTGCCCAAGGTTGAACAATTATTTAAAACACCCAGATGTCCTGGCTGTCTGGCCAGTGACATTCAAGAATGTACCTGACCTCTATCGAGCAAAGCCATTGACATCTCCCAATTTAGTGGGCCATTACCATTTCTACTAATAGATTTTTGTGTCTTTGACCCAAAATGCAGTGAAAAAGAACTAATCAATTAATGGAAATAAATAGAATCTCTATCACCTAACATTCATTCATCACACAAAATATGTATGGAGCCTACTGTGTACCAGGTACTCAAATGATTAAATCCTCAAGGAATCTTTGAACGCTCATCCTTGCCAGAACTTCAAAGTCATTTCTCAACAGAGAGACTTCTAGGAGTCTGCAGCACCACCAGGGCTTGCTGAATCTGCTTCAAGAGCAATGCCTTTTTGCTTCTATTAGAGGTGCTTCTGCCAGATGCCATGAACAAGATCACTGAGAACAGCATAACTTCAAAAAGTTTTTGAACATACAAGTGCAGTGCCAGATACTTTCATATCCATGTTCTCACCTAGATTTGGCAGCAACACAAGGTAGTACTGCCCCTCCTCTAATTATTTTTGAAAACATGAGAATAAAGAACTTTGGGAAAGTTTTATGAAGTCAATCCAAGGCTATGGTGATGATAAAAGCTGGAGCTAAGATTTGAATCAAGATAAGTTTGACTTCAAAGAAAACATAACATTCCTCTTCTAAGACAATATTATTGAGAAATGGTGTCAAGAGCAGTTAGCTAGACTGTCTGAGCAACTTTGATTCTTGAAGTAGCAAAGGTGGGATCTGTTTGGCCATTAAGATTTTGTTCTCCCACTTAACCATGTGATTTTCCAGCTTGATTTTAGGTATTTTTTATTTTTCTGTATAAGATACGATCTTAATAATGCTAAGATTTGGTTTTGAGTGTAACTTTGGTCCAAGAAATGAAAGGAAGAAGCAAAGAAGGCCAAAAAAGCATAGCTGGAGAACTTTGCCTAGCAACGCAAGAAAAATGCAAGATACATACATTACAATACCATCAGTAAGAGTTGAACTTCTAGAAATCTTAAAGTCTTTTTGGAAGAGTTTTGCCACATCTTCCTAAGTGAGGAAGGCTCTGTGGGCTGACAGAGAGAAGGCAGGAACCCGTAAGAGCAGGTACACTCTGCTTCCTATGACTTCCCAGTCGTCTCTGCCTAGTCCCCAGGAGACTGCTTTTATAATAACATCATCTTTCAGCTGATATGTCAGCATCAAATTATTACCTCCAAATTCCTCTACATTATTTTCATTAGTCCCTTAAGTTAATCTGATTCGACTGAAGCTATTAACTGAGATTTGGCAGAGTTCAAGAGTTCATCTTCTACTGGACGTCCTGAAGTCTTTGAGAACAGCTCCTTTCAGCAGAGGCCAATTTAGCTGCTATCATATTGATGTTTGCTCATCAGCTAATAACTCTCTATTAGCCCATCAAGTTTAGCTTTTAATGGCCAAACCCCGTCTGCGCCCGCTATTCAATTTACACTCTACACTTGCAGTTCCTTAACATCTTGGGATTCTTTAAACCTGCTTGATTAGCCACCTGAGGTAAGTGGCTTAGTCATTTTGAATTTTATGAAACATCTGTACACAGTGATCATAGACCAGGCAGAGGAGACAATGTCTCTGGTATCATTCTCCTCAACCCATTTAGGAAGCACAGATCCCAAGATCTATGCGACACAGAATTCAGTGGGAGTGAGAAGGTAGTTCGGCATGCAAAAACAGTCAAACCCATAACCAGTACCAGGATCTGACTAACACAGAGCCCTTTAAGGGAATCAATTGGTATTGGTGTTTTCTCTGCTGGGCGCTGGATTCTGCTCCCTAATGGTGGCCCTTTATGAAGTGGAGATAACTCGGTCCACTTTAGTTTCTCCTGAGCTCTCCAACACTCTTGGGGATGGGCAAACACACAATACACTCTCACAGCTTCTTTTCCCCTTAAGTTTCTTCTTCATTCCTCATTTTTCTCCCTCCCTTTTCTTGCTCTTCTCTGACTCCATTTTTGAAAGCCCACGTATAGCCATGGTTCTATGGAGAATCTGTTGGCTTGAACATATGAGGAAGAAGAAAAGAGCGGCCTCCGACATTCAGAAGCTGGCCTGGCTCCCAGGCAGGCCACATGACTCTTCTGTTAGACATGAACACAGGACACCAAGTTCACGGAAGGCCGCTCTGAGAGCATGACAAAAGGAGACAGAGCCAGGCCACTTCTAAATACAGACACAACTACGGTAACTGTGCCACCTACGAAACACCAAACACCTTCCTCTCCCAACCTCTCCTCTTCCTCTACCCCTGGCTCTTTACCAATGCCAGCTTTGTCCTCGCTCTAGTCTTCCCTCCCAGTGGAGAAGATTTATTAACATACCCATACAGAAATTGCCCCCACCTTTTGACAGTATTCAATTTAGAGAAAATTTTTTCTTCCCTACACCCTCCCTCAAATCATCCAACCAAAGCCCATATCCTTTGATAGGTTCTTTGTAACACTCTCTTTTTTTTTTTTTCCACATGAGTTAAGCATTTTATTTATTATCAAAGAATCCCCTCTAAAATCTCTGTCCTATATTTAAAATTGGTGCCCTGCTAGTTTCCAGATTATTGGAAATACCTATTCTTCCAAATATGATTGGAAAATATAGGAATCCACTGCAGGATAATGCATAAGACTTCATCCATGATCATTTTGGATTTGATACCTTTATCTTTCCACCATCATTCGGAACAAACTCAGCTTCCTAGAGACGTTTAAACGATAGCTTTAAAAAGTTTGCCCAATAACTAGCACTCTTCAAATTTTTAACAGCAAAGAATGTTACTTGTGCAAGTCAGAATCTGATACCAATTAAATGGTGACAGCTTTGTCTAACACCCTCTTATAGAGTCTCCCCAGTGTTTATTCTTCCATGTTACAACTAGTGAGAAATCTGATTTGTTTAACTGTGAGTATGTTCCTGGTGGTCTTTGGCTAGAGAGGATTTGCAAGAGGCAAAAATAACTCACATTTAAACAGCAACTTGTATTTTGAAAAGCTTTTATACCCATTATCTTATTCAATCTTCATGACAACATCAATGAGGAAGTCACGCAGGTATTATTATACCCATTTTTCAGATTAGGAAACTGAGGATCAGTGTGGTTAAATGGGTTATGTAAGTTCATACACCTACGAAGTATTAATTAGAACAGGGTTTGAGCCAAATTATTTTGTTTCATAGTCAGATTTTTTTTTTTTTGGTGAGGGCTGGTCATAGAAGAAATAAATCTCTTAACTCAGTGGTTCTCGACCTTACTAATGCTGCAACCCTTCAATACAGTTTCTGTGAGTCGCAACCCACAGGTTGAGAACTGCTGCGCTTAACTATTTGCTATTCAGTGTTCCACCAACTGAAGATTGCAGGTGAGGAGGGCGTGAAGCTGGTGGTGGGCACCAAGACGGGAAAAACCTGGAATATCTTTCAGGTTTTTAAATATTTTCAGATTTTGTCAATATTTTTGACAAAACAAGTTAGTTTACTATTTTTTTTAAAGGCATGAGGTTTAAACATTTCAGAACAGAAGGAAAACTTAAGAAAATGCTAATGATGAAATGGAAAAGCAAAGAAATTTTAGTTATTTCCTGCCAAGTAACCTAAGGCTATGTTCCCAGATCCCACCCCCACCCATCAGGGGCTATTTAGGTGGAGCTTTGATCCATCCCACTCTGGATCAAAGAATATGAAGCAAATACCTTGGACTGACATTTGGGCTGTCTTGTTGGGGTACTGAGGGCAAACCTGTCCTCGGGGCTGTGAGAGTCAGTAGAGTGGGTTATAATGTCCCCTAGCATTCCCACTGATTCTGGGAGGAGGGAGGGAACTATGGACTTGTCTTAGATGGAAACTCTTTCCAAGGGTTGCAGGGACCACCCAGTTTTCTGGAGTTTAAGCTATCTCCAGACTAATGCTCCCTCTGGGACTCCAAGCCAGAATCTGACCCCTCTCTGGGCCCAGACGTGATTGTTGAGAGACCTAAGGGGAGAGGGCTCTAACAGTCTCAGAACTGCTGTTGGCTCCAGGCCATTTCTAAAACCCAACATTTACTGTGTAGTCCCTTGCTTGTCATAGAGGTACACAGGCCTTTAGGGAACTTGAACTGTGGATCAAGTTTTGGAAAGGTGCAGTCTCCTCCCACATATGGAACTCATCTGGACCCCAGAGGCTCTAGCACTGAAACAGCATGCAGCTTCTCTAAACAGAACAGGTGACGATTGTCAAGAACTGCCCGAGCTGACAAATTATGGATTATAATGCTATTTTTAAGTATACAGCATAAAAGTGGGCATAAATTCCTTGTGCTTTTAGCTCTTGTATGGTTATAAAAGCAAACAGTAATTCAATAATTAATACATACAAAGTTAATGTGTAACATTAACGTATCAGTTCAATGTGGTGGCAGGTGCTATTTGCTGAGACAGTATCTCTGCTCACAGGACAATTGGAGAACAGACTGCTCCTACTCATGTTCTATTATAGGTTAAATTTTGCCCTCCAAAAAGATATGTGGAAATCCTAACCCCTGGCCCCTGAGAATGTGACCATGTAAAGAGTCTCTGCAGATGTAATCAAGGAAGTTAAGACGAGGTTATTAGGGTGGGTCCTAACGGAATGCGACTGGGTTTCTTATCAGAAAGGAGGGGAGAGGCCCAGGAAGGCAAGGCCCTGTGATGTCACAGGCAGAGAAGAGAGTGATGCAGCTGCAGGCCAAGAGGGGACAAAGACTGACGGCCACCAGCAGAAGCCAGGGCCGGTGGAAGGAGGACTGGATCACGGGTCTCAGAGGGAGCAAGGTCTGGCCCACACCTTGATGTTGGACATCTAGCTGCCAGAACAAGGAGGGAATAGGCCATCCTGTCTGTGGTTCATTGTTACAACAGCCCCTGAGAACTAACCCTTCTCTTTTCAGGTTGACATGTCCATATTCCATGGGTTCTCCCAGGAGTTTTTGGATGCTAACCACAGACCCTGCTCTTATCAGGGCCCCCTGTGATCACGGAGCACATGACATGAACCTGGCCAGGTCCCCCTTGTGTCTTTTTTCATGTATTATAACAATTAAAGATCCACTCTTTGAAACCAAAGTGACTGAAAACAGAAGCCCAAAGGTAGGGATGAAGTTGTCTATCTTTTAGGTTATCATTAAAATGAAAAGATACCACTGAAATTATCATAGAGAACTCATAGAACCATAACCATGGACTCTGATTTGAGGTACAAAACTATCTAGATTTTGTCCATTTTTCATTCCCTCTTGCCTTTCCTGGTTCTATGAGTCCTGCTTGGCTCTGGACCCTGGCTGGTGACTCGGGGATCAGGAGTCATTCGTGGCTTTAGTAGCCAATTTTGGACTGCCCAAAGCAGTGCTGGCACATCCTGCTGGCACACCCTGCTCCACCCACTCTCTGGGCTTGTGTGTGTGAACCTCAGACCCAGCAAGAGCACACCAGACCTGCCTGGACCCCTGTGAAAAGCGGGGATCTCCCTGTGTACCTCACTATGGAACTCAAAGACAGAGTGTGACATTAAAATGATTTAGCACCTAATCACTCAGGGTGCCTCAGCGGGAGAGCATGCATTTGCGTGCTGGGGTCAGTGCAACTGTCAAGTATGCTGTCTCCCTCGATAGGGTAGGGCCTATCCTAGCTGGGGGACCTGCAGGAATGGGGCAGCCATGCAGGAGCCCCTGGGGTCTGCCTGACAGGTTGATGGGTACCAAGGTGCCAGGTAAACTCCTGATCAGTGCTCAGCTGGGCTTCCTGAGTCTGGGGAAGCTGAGAAAGTGATAGAGCAATTGCAGGGCTTGGAGAACTGGCTATTTTTCAACTATTCTGGAAACTTGCCAATGTTTTAATAACCACCTTACATCAGCCCTGGGGTAACAACCACAGAAGGGCCAATTATCTGCTTCTAAGGAGCTTGGGAAGGGGCTGGGCATTCCTCAAGACCTTGATTTGGGTACCATGATTGTATCAGGATTAAGGAGTAACAGTGTCTTTCCAAATATTGTCAGGAACAGGAAAATCCATCATTCCTCTGTGACTGGCAATGCCCCTCTGCTGTGTCCATCTGGTCCATTGTGAGAAGAGTGAGAAGTTATGGTCATAGAAAAGAAAACAACTTTTACTTATGTTGTCTTGCAGAGACACAAATCATTTCCAAACAAGCTTGATTAACACTAATTGAGAAGCAGATGTCCAGCTTCTTCTCTGGAACTCACTGGTTTCATCATTCAAATCTTAGCAGAAAGCAGGCTCAAAGGTTCACCAAAGCACACCTAAGATCACTGATGGCAAACCTGCATCCTGTCTACGCCCCACTCTCCTCTGGCAGCCATCATCTCCCTTTCATTGTCACCCTCCTGATAATGCCACCTGACCGGCAAAAAGAGCATCTGCCAGGAGAACATACTGAATCCAAAACCTTACAGTACTAAGAGCTTGGGGTGTTAATTACACAAATTGCCCATCAACTCTATTGTTACTTTCTTTCCTCTGTTAGATTAAAAAAATGTAGAGACTCCTATGAATGAATGCAGTTGAGCCAGAAGTTTTCCTATAAATATGGATGGGAATCCTTTGTGACAGCCATGGGCACAGGACTCTGGGCCCACTGGCTCTGACGCCATGCAGGCGGGTGGGAAGCGCCTTGTCTGAGAGCCAGGGGACTGGGTTTCGTCCCAGTTTTGCAGCAATGACCTGGTGATCTCAGAGGCTCCCTTAGCCTCTGAGTTTCAGCTTCTTTCCTATAAAAGTGGGGAAATAGCACTTTTTTCCAGGCCTGATGCATGTTAAGATGAATAAAATAGTGAAAATGGAAGCACGCTAGACTCCCAAGCCTATGGGAAAGATGTGTGCAGCATGTCGTTATACATACCCGAAAACCTAAGATCTGGGGTTTTAGTCCTCACTTCTTTGCTGTGGGAACATGGACTAGTCCCTTAAGTTTCTGGGCTTTAATTTCTTCATCTATCAAAAGACAATGCTTGACGACTGACTCTATATGTCCCTTCCAGGTCACAGACTTCAGATTCTACTTCGACACGAGAAAGGGATGAAGCATGACTCTACCAGTGGCTGAGGTTACTTGCCACGTGGTGGCTACAGTGTGACTAGGGTGCAGGTGGTCTGGGGGTACCTCCTGAGTGTCCTGTTCAAAGGATGACTGTGGCATAGACCTAGAATGATGCTGCACATTTGAGGATGCCCTTTGCTAGTGGGTGCCATTTCTAACAATGTCTTCTGACGCTTCCTGCCTTCCTCCTTGCTCACCTACGCCCCATTTGTCCACTGGCTTTTCCTCCTGTCTCCCTCTCCTCACCTTCCTGGCAGCAGACCTGCCGGGAGACTGAACATGGTTCCCCAGAGGGGCTGGGGATGGGCCAGTCTGCCCAACTTTGCCAATCCATGGCTCACTCAGCCTTTCACAGGTTGCGTGTGTGTGGATTGAGAATAACCAAAAATCAGAGCTCTTTTGGCAGTAATGAAGATAAATGATGGTGAATCAGGAAGGAAGTAGAGGAGGAAGTTGAGTCCTATGAACACGGGAAGTCCGTATGCTCCAGGCACCCTCAAACTTACTGATCGTCATGCTGTTAATAATATTTCAAGCATAGCTGGAATGTTTCTTCTGAAGGGCATCCTGAATTTTCCCAGTTGCAATTTTATTCCTCTTTCCTCTGCTACTACCAGGCTTCTCTTGGGAGGCCCAATTTGCAGATGAAGAAACTGAGGCACAAAAGTCCTACAATGAATTAGCATTGGTTCTACTATTTTCTCGGGTTTTATATAAAATAAACTACAATAAAGTACCATGCAATTGCCACTGCAATGTTCACTTAGGGTGCCTAACGGTTCCTTGTGAGGGGCTCTGGGAGGGCAGGGGGAATGGGGGCTCTGGTTATGCCCTGTCTCCTGCTTTTCTTGTTGCTTATCTTGAGGTAGTTGGGGATTGTGGGCAGGAAGGCGAGGGTACCTAAACAATGTGGAATGATGCTGGTAGATGTAGCACAGGCCCGTGGCCACATCTGGACAAGCCAAAGGTCATCTTGATATGAATGCCATTCCCAGAAAGGTGGCTCTCGCTGGGCATCTTGATGTGTTGGGGTCCTGTGCCAGCCCAAGACCAACTGATTTAGATGCTTTTACAGATGAAAAGATGAGATGGAACAAGTGAAGAGTGGCTACCCAGGAGACCACAGAGGACTGAGTGGCTGGGGCCAGCGTTACATTATGACTTTTGGGGCCCCCCAAGGCACTTTTGCCTTTATGAGACCTTTGGTCCAAAAAAACATTAAAAATTATATTTTACAGTTGCATAATATGAAGACAAATATATTAATAGCATATATTAAGCTATGTTATTAAACTCAAAAGTTTATTTTTTTCTTCTGATTTTGTAAGACATTAAAAAGTTTACTTGGGGCTATAAAAGTATTGTGAGCCTGAGGAAGCCCTCTTCTTTCTAATGAACAAGTGGGCCCTGGAAGACTCCTCTTCATCTCAGGGCTTCTGGCTACAGTGGTTAACCCTTCAGGTTCTGTCCAAGGTGGTCCACGCCAGGCTCACACAAATTCACAGGTTCAGCCTCACAACATCAGTTTGGGCATCTAGGAGATACAGATGCACGGCAGCCTTTATAGATGGGAAGACTGCATATCAGAGAGGCCAAGGTCAAGTTACCAAGGATGGAGGAGCCAGGGTTTGTGCTTAACTCCGTCTGGCTCCAAAGCACACAATTTGACCCCTACTCCATGTTGTGTATTCCCCCTTGACCTACTGCTAGACAACACTTCCTCATTCCAGGCCCCTTTTTGTCTGGAACTGGCACTAGAAATATATATATATGTATATATATACATACATACATACATACACACACACACACACACACACACATACATATATATATATATATATATATATACACATCTTAACAAATACAGAAATTAATAATTTGGCAGGGGTAGACTAGTGATAGTAAATTATAGGGAGAAAAGTCAAAAAATAAATTATACATGATGCAAAGGAAAAGATCCCACAGAGACGCACACAGGAGAAAAGAAATCACCATCCTCAGAGGATTAATGTTGGAGGAAACTGTAAGCTGCTTATATTTTCACCCCATTACCATAACTTTCAAATAACTGTCTCAAACTATAAAAATGCAATTACTTAGGGCCAGAGCATCACAGGCTGGGTGACGCTGTTCTTGAGCCACTGGGGGGTTCTCTCTTCCTGCTTCCCAGGGGGGTCTAAAGAGGAGATGTGGGATTAGCAGTAAATGGGAACATTTCTCTTCTCTAGAGGCAACCTTCAATCAGGTCTTAGAGGATTTCTCAGGTCCCAGAGGCTGGGTTTGGAATTGTCTTAGCCTTGCGTGCAGGCCTAACCCTTTGCTAGTGTGTAACTGAGCAGCCACTTCGCCTCTCTAATCCCACACTAGAAAGTTTATAACAATCCCCAAAGAGTTCCCTGTTCTCAAACTTCACTGAGCCTGTTTAACCCTGGACATGCTGAGCCTGGGACACGGGGTCAGAGCTTCTTAAAAGCTGGCCCGTCAACACCAAGATCCCAAAGCTGAGCTGCCACACAATGGCAGTAGATTACACGAATTTTTTTATTTTATTTGATATACTTGGAATTAAGGCTTTTTGAAAGCACTATGTAAATGTATGTAAATGACTGTATTTCATGCAAAATAATGTGAAAATAGTGTCCCCATGTTGGCATAGAAAAATCTGGTGGCCAAGGGCTGTTTATAGTTTCACAAGAATCAGGAAGAATATCTTGAACTTCAGTTACCCTTCCAGACGTTTAGAAAATATACGGATATTAGAGAACCTAGAGTTTAGCGTGCGGCTTATCAGCTGTGTGCTTATTAATCTCTTTCAATCTTTATCAGGATATCTGACATCCGTTAAGCAAAGTCTTTCATTCATTAATCACTCAGCAATGGTGGTGCCAAGGCACTGACTCACTGGAAAAGGAGTAAGGAAAGAATCCTCCCTTAAGGACTCCCTGGCCATGAAGTAGCCTATTCAACCACAGCTGGGCCTCAGTCTCCTGGCAGGCACTCCTGGGTGGAGCTGTATTCCATTCTGAATTAAGTCCAAATGCCTGATGGAAACATTCAAGACCCCCCAACATCCTACACCAACTGACCTTCCTGCCAGACTCTCCCTTCCTCTCCTCATGCTCCCTCTGCTCTCCCAAGACCCTTGTCACTTAGCATTCCTCCAGACACCTCTCCCTTCTCTGTGCCTCGGACGTTCTTTATCTCCCCAACAACAAAGAGCATGGTGTCCTTGCCTGGGTGTAGACAAATAGCAATATTGTTGACTTGATCTTCAAAAGCCAGGCAGGCCTTCACTGATTAACCCTATAATTCTACACCCTTGTGCCACAAATGGGTAAATGGAGGCCTGGAGAAGGGAAGGGACTTGATCAAGGTTGATAGAGCAAGAATAAGAATCCAAATCAGGGTCTTATAAGTAGGTCATGGTCATGACTCCCAGAGGAACGTGGACCTGGGGAAAAAAATCAGGCTGACCGGCTTCCTCGGGGTCATCGTAACCAATCAGACTTTTCCCTGAACCCCTACCCTGGGTGGAAGCTAATGAGGGACACTATAGTTCTAGGACAAAGCCATTCCCTCTGGGGGATTATAAGATACATGCCACCAGGGTGTGCAACCGACAAGCTGCTGAGAGCAGCTTCTGTGTACTATTTAACTCAGGTCAGACACTGCACAGCCTTCTTACATTCCCCTGACAAGAGGTTCTCAACTCTGGCTGCACCCTAAAATCCCCTGAGGAGATCTGAAACATATCCAGGCTCAGCTTCCACCCTGACCTATTCCATGGCATTTCAGGGCTGAGGTCTAGGCACTGACACTTTTCATATACCTGGAGGACCCAGGCTGCAGGAAGGAGAGGTGAGGCTCCCTTGCTGTGCCCAGAGACACTCTCTGTGTCCTCTGACCCTGCCACCAAGACATGCTCCATTATGCTCATTCCTCATGGCGCTAGAATAGCTACAACACTGAAGCGCCAAAGGGCCCCTCCTGCTTCCTACCCTGGGCTGAAGCAGCAATCCTGGACTCCCGAGGGGCAGCCCTGTTCCTTCTCCCAGTGCATGTGTGTTTGTGCATTAGCACTGCCCATAGGCTTCCTGCAGACATCTCTCTGGCTGGTATGGCAGTACCCGGATGGGGAGAGTTCACACTAACCCACCGCAGCATCTGCATCAGTAGACACAAAATAGATCTACTATTTTGATAGGTGGTAGTTTTTGTCAGATTGGGAAATTATTTTGAGCAGCCTAGCAAGCAGTGGCTTTAGGAGGGGAAAAAAGTCCTATGTATTGGTTATAATGTGGTCCAAGATGATTGCCCCAAATGAATGAAGTAGGATAGAATTGGTCCTGGCTTGCTGAGCACACATAAAAGGAAAGAGAATGAAGTTAGGCCCCATCTGCCTCTCCAGTCTGTTTCTATTAGGAGCTGACACAATTCAATAGCACCTTTGGTAAGAAGAGGGTGGCTGGGGAGAGGGGGAGGGGTGTCACCTTGAACTCAGATGGCTGCTTCAAATCTCAAGTTCAATGGTTCAGACTCTCCCGGTAGCTGCTGGCTTTGTTTCTTAACTGGAAACCCACCCACACACATCTTTGGGGCAGAGGATGTTACCACTCTCAACTTTTCCTAATCTCTTTGGTGCTTGAATTTGTGTGGACTTTTCAGCAAAAGTTTACTGCTTCATGGAAAGTTTGGGAGAAAGTGATGTTGCTTTTGTTGCCGCTTCACAACTGGTGAGGTAAAAGGGTGAGCAAAAAATGATGAAGAGCCAAAACTATTTTTTTTAAATGACAAAGGAGAGTAACATTTTTTAGTTTCTTACATTATTGTTTTCTTTATAAATTTAAGGCCAGATGCAACAATTTATGGTTTATTATTCTTTCCTGTGGCGCTTGCTAAAAAATTTCAAAGCTATAGCATGCCGACTTTTTCTCCTTTTGTATTTTGCTGCTAGCAGACACAGTTTGAATCAAATCTCTAACAAAGAGAGAAGTCTCAGAGCCAGCTTGCACACTGAAACTGCTGGAAACCTTTGTGATTTTCCAGGGAGCCACAGACGGTGCTGCTTCCACAGACCACAGACTTAAATACACCGTAATTTAGGAGGGAGGCTAGTTTGGTTTTGCTGGTAATGTGAGTTCATTTGCAATTCTCTTCTTTCCTTAATAGACTTGAAAATGAATGCTGAAATACTGAAAAGGGTGTGTGTGCTTCATGCTTGTGTTAAGCCAGAGGGTGTGTACTGTCTCTCCACACTCTGGGGAAGGCAAAACCTGGTCATGCATCATTTTTTACAGCTGCATTTGCACAGGTGGGGAAATAACAGTGTCATCTTGGAACAGCAGACACAATGATATACGTGTTTGGGGGCATCTATAGAGCACAGTGAATCACACAGCCTCTCTGTAAGTCAATCCACCGTTCCCAGCAAAAGCTCCTTAGGTAAGTGGAGAGGCTGCCTTCGGACTCTGGAAGATGAAAAATATTCCCATATATATTCAGACCAGTAAAGCAGCCATACAGGTGAATAAAAACAAATCCTGAAAGCAGAGAGTCTCAAGGTTGGAGGAAACCTTAAAGGTGTCTAGAATGGTCACCCTTCAAACGTCCATGCCTGAATCCTCTTTGGAACATCTCTGCATATTCTTGAAGTTTCTGCTTTAGACCTTTTCTTGATGGGGATCTCATTGCCTCTCCCAAGGCAGCTGGCTCATCACCACTTCTCAATGCCCAGACTGTTAAAACAAAAACAAAACCCTTCCTTTTTCTCTTGTTAAAAATCACAGCGTCCACTGTTGATCCTGGTTTTACCCACATTGCACAAAGGGGATTAGCCATCTCTTTGCATGACAAGCTTCCGAGATAGTTGCAGACAGCTGCCATGCCATGGAATTGGCAGGCAATTCCTTTACTTGTCCATTCCTTAAGTGAACTTGTATTAAGCCCCTACTATGTGCCAGAAACAAGGGACCAGGGATATGAGGCGGATACGATGTAGAATCTGCTCTTATATTTCAGAAGGAAACCAGATACCTAATCAACTAATCTGAGTTGCCTGTGGTGAGTGAAGGCCCGGGGTGTCCTCTGGGGCTACAGAAATTCATATTGTCCAGTGTGTGGGAGGATGAGTGGGATCAGAGAAGGCCTGCCGAGGTGGTGGCCTTTATTTTGGACCTTGAGGAGTGTCTATTTCCTATCTTTTCTCAAAGCTGGTTGGCAATTTCATCAGTAGGAGGTTTGCATGTTGTGGTGTCCGCCCAGCGGTTGTGTTGGGGTGTCCTTTAATATGCAGACACAACTGTTCAGTGTGTTTCCACTCACAGTCCAGCCCCATCTTGCCTCCCCTGGGCTGAGCTGCTGGATGTTAGTCCCCTCCCAGACACCTTTCCATAGGAAATGCCTGTGCAGAGGGGTTGCTTGTCTCAGAGTCCCCACCTGTATTCAGAGGTGAGGATTGCCAAAGGAAATCTTAAAGATCAAGCATTTTATCTGAAACGTGACATATTTGGAAGAGGAGGCCCTGTTAAACTGTGAAAACTCCTTGCTTGTGTGGAATTAGAGGAAAGGTTTGTAATTATCGCTCCCCGGACTCCCCCGGTATCTGTGAATTGGGATTGCTGGTCTTGAAGGTGGGCTAATGGGAAGGCTGCCTGCTCCTGCTGTTGCACCTGTTCTCAGGCAGGTGGAGAAAAACAAAGAGAAAATGCCCCATCGGAAATGGATGGCGGCAATAAAACCCAAAAGGTAAAGGGGAAAGTAACAGTCACTTTCCTGCTCCTTCCCTCCTTGAAAACAGGGCTCCCATGACCCCAAGGAAAGAATATCAATGTCATCAAACTTTCCTTCTCCTCTGCACCTTCTCAGTGGCCATGAGAAGAACAAAACACATGGGATGCTGGGTTCAGAGTTGTAGGTTCAACACCACTCAGATAGGTACTGCGTGCTCGTGAGGGTGCACCTAGGCCCTCTGAGACTCAGCCACCTTTTCTGTGAAGTGGTTTTGGTAATGACTAGGGGGCTGCTGGTCCTGGTCGGGCTGGAGCCGTGTTCACTGTGGTAACTCAGAGCATGGGGCTGAGCCCTGCAGGGGTCAGGGAGGTAACTCCAATCAGAGCCTTGCTCTCAGAGTTTTGGTTGTGCAGAGCAGACAGGGCCAAGCAAACCAACGCCAGTATCAGGGGCAAGTGCGCCAAGGGCAGAGTAAGTGCTGGAAATCAGCAGGTGGAGGAGAAAGAGAAAACAAAGGGATAATTCTTTAAGACTATTTTAAGTGGATACAATTTTAAAAAGTAAGTGGAAAAAACATGTTACAGTTCTCTTAATTCATGGAAGTGGGGGAAAAAAGGCATAACGGGAGAGGAGCTTTTCTTTTTAAATATTTACAGGGTGACTGCCTGAAAGTAAGGAGAAGGGGAATGTGTTCCCTTGAGAAAGTTTAAAAGGAAAAGGGTCTGGGCAGCGTTTCTCGGGTGTTGTTCCTCATCACTCACTGTCCTGATCATGGCACCTTCTTAAAATCCAGATTCCTAGGCCCTGGCCCTGACGTCATTCAGTCTCCTGGGGTCGAGTCTCGGCCTGTGCATTGTAATTCACTGCCCACGGTGATTTTTATGAGTGTTGAAGTGTATAAAAGCCTTGATTGGGGTGAGTACCTTTTTATCAAACAGCTTAATCACATTCTGCAGGTCTGCTGTTTGCTTGCTATAAAGAGTAAGTGGTATATTTTCTAATCTCAAGGTTTATTTCTGCATGTTATATTTCAAGCAGCCTGTCTTCATGTGCTCCAGGATGCTTTTTGGTTTCAGAAACACACACACTGGAGCAGGAGCGACCTCATGCCTGCTCGGTTGAAAATAGGCTTCCCGCCCTCTCCCCACCACAGCCCACCTCTTGTGCTGCAGCCTGACCAATCTCTCTGAAGCATAAAGCCGTTGAAGACATCCAGCTCCCCCATTGCCTATGGGATGAAGACAGACTCTTTAGTGTGGCTCCAAGGCCCTTCGCACTCTCTTGCCCTCCTTCCTGCTAATCTGCCACTCACATTCTCCTACACACACTTTGAACAGCAGCCAGCCCACCCTGCTTGCTATCTTCACCTGTGTTTGCTGTGTCCAAACTCTCAGCTCACACCAAACTTTTATCAGGCTCAACTTCCTCATCTCATCCCAGAAGCATCTCATCAGCTTTGTGGATGTCGAAGTGCTGTCTCCATAAAGGCTCTTTCCATTTCCTGGTTGTCAATTATTCATCCAAAACCTACAGCAAGTTTCCTGTGCTGTGCCTTTGGTTCTTACACGTGCCATCTGGTACTGTATTTATTTGCATATACTTGTCTTTTAACCTTGAAGTTCCTGGAGAACAAGGGCCGTAACTCACTCAATTAACACAACGAATGGCCTCCAGAAGATGCACACACCAGGGATGTCCAGTGGAGGTTTCTGCTACGATGGATTTATTCTATAGCTGTGTCATCCAATATGGGAGTTGCCAGCTTCCAGAGTGACAATTGGGCACTTAAAATGTGGCTAGTGCATCTGAGGAACTGAATTTAAAAATTTTATTTGATTTCAATCAATCACAATTTAAATTTAAGTAGCAGACATGGCTCCCCTATTGGGGGACACAGGGGAAGAATATGTTTAGTGAAGGAGGTTGCGCTGTGCTCAGAAAACTTCCCTGTGGGAGGCAGGCAGGCTGAATTCCTCCCAGGGCCTTCCAACTCAGGGTAAAGTGCCTGGCCAAGGGAATGGCTGTGTGACTATCCCCGCGTGGGGATTCAGCAGTGCAGGCAGCCTATGACCTTTAGATTCCTGATCAGTAGTTTAAGTTAGGGAATTTAAGAGAGCTCAAAGGCACGAAAGTTGTTTCCCCCTCTTCTCTTCTCCCTGTATATGTTATCTGGCCATTTCAGATGTTCCCTTACCCTGTGCTCCTGTTTACCCAAATGCTGCCCTTCAGCAAGCTTCCTGTGGACCTTGAGCTCCCCTTTCTTTTATCTTTAAGTGCTGTGTGTCCTTGCACATTTAGTCTGTTGCTGCATTCAATAAAAGACTCCTGGGAAAACTAAAGGGGGCTGCACTGTCTTGAACTGCCAGCAGGCGTGAAGGACTGTGCACGCCTCCTCAGGCTCTCCAGCTTTTATGCTCTAAGCTTTCGTTAAAGTCTGGAGGGTTTTTTTTTTTTTTTCAGCTTTGTCGCCCTTGGCGATCACTGTCCAGGTTGGGGACCATGGAAACTCCAACACCTCCCTGCTCTCTACCTGGCCTGCGGAGTTCTCCTGACCTGTTCCCCTCTGCTTCTGCCTCCTGTCTCTTGCCACCTGCCCCCTTATTCACTGCACTCTAGCCATGCCTGACTGATTTCTTTTCCTCAACAGGCCTACCTTATTCTGGCATCAAGGCTTTTGCTCTTATGTGCTTTTCCCAGAGTGTTTTTCTCTATGATCTTACTTAAGCTGGTTTTTCTGTTGTTGTTCAGGTCTCAGCTTAAATGTCATCTCCTAATAGAGGTCTTCCCTGATGTGCCTAAGTAGAACTCCCTTTTTCCACTTGACCTTCTTACATTTTCTTTATAACACTTTAACTGCCTAAAATTATTTCATTATTTCTTCATCATCTTGCTTCTCCTAATAAAAGGTAAGCTTCTTGGGTAAGGGAGTGCTCAAAAAACAAAGCATAATAAAATCAGTGGGGGGAAGCATGAGAAGGATCGGGGTATTTGCATAGTCCCAAAGTATTTCCTCATAAGATGCTAATTAATTATAATGGGAAAAATAGTGTCTTTGCTACAGAAGGAAAAACCATCAGGTGCCACCTCACCAAACACTAACCTCACCAAGTGTACGAATTAACATTACCAGTAGCAAGACATTTTGATCTCAGGCACTCCCTTGATATAAAGCTCCGAGAAGGATTTA
Source organism: Perodicticus potto (assembly GCA_963574655.1). Lineage (NCBI taxonomy): Eukaryota > Metazoa > Chordata > Mammalia > Primates > Lorisidae > Perodicticus > Perodicticus potto. The sequence continues at coordinate 24,589 of CAUYRH010129403.1, forward strand.
TCCCTTCTGTGGGCTCCTCCCAATAATGTAGGACTTCAGTCTAATCATGCAAAAATGTTAGACAAACCCAAATTAAATGACATTCTAGCAAATGCCTGGCTGATTTTTTCTTTTTTTAATTTCAGATTAATGTGAGGGTATAAGGAATTAGGTTACAAAGTTTGCATTGGTCAGGGAGCGTCCCTGTTGCAGTTGTGTCCTACCCGGCTGATTCTTTTCAAAAGTGTCAAGGTCATGAAAGACACACAGAGAGTGAAGAACTCGCATAGACAGGAAGAAAGGAAGCAGACATGATAACCAAATGCCGTACAGGAAACGAGACTGGCTCCTGAACCAGAAGGAGGAGGAAAACTGGTGAAAATCTAATAAGCTCTGTAGGATAGTTCAGAGAATTGTATCAATGTTCATTTCCTCCTCTCAGTCAATATACTCTGCTTAGATAAGGTGTTGGCATGAGGGAAGTTGGTTGATGGGTTTGTAGGAATTCTCCACACTATTTTTGCAACTTTTAAGTCTAAAATTATTTCAAAATAAATTTTTTTTTCTTTTAAAGATAAGCTTCTTGAGAGCAGGGGCTTACCTGTCTTGTTCTGGAACAGCACCTACCATATAGTAGGTATGATATGAAATAATTATTTGTGAGAGGGAGGAAGATAAAAAATGAAGAAAGAAGGATGGAATAAGGGCAAAGAGGAACTGATAAAAGGAAAGAGGAAGAAAAAGTGAGCAGGAGGGAGGGAAGAAGAGATGGAAGAAGCATAGAAAGAAGGACTGTGCAGTTTTGGAAAGACCTGAGGTGTCCCTTGAAAAAGAAGGAGATGTGGAGCTCAGCGGGCCTAAACCTCAGAGAAAAGCCCCTCAGAGCATCTAGCATGTGCCACAGACACACAAAGGCAGAGACTAGGGTATTCATCTCTGGGTCCCCACAGTCTAGCACCTGTGACACTCTAGATGTTAAAGGAGTTAAGAACTTGGATTAAACGCAATGGTGGAATCATAAACACAGGCATTCCCCTCCTAAGAGAATTCTCCAGCTTTTGGTGGGCAGGTTAATAACTTTGGCTGGTAAATGGAACTGTCATAGTCTAAGGGCTGGGTCCTAAGGGCTTGTATAAGTGAGTTTCTGTAGACTGTAAAAAATTGGAGCAAGATTAGTTCAGTAAAATATGACCCATCCTGGGATGACCTAAAGGACTGAATTTGTTTTCAACTGCATGATATATAAGATTATACTTGTCCTTTGGTATCCGTGGAGGATTAGTTCCAGGACAGCTCATGGACACTAAAACGCTAGGATGCTCATAAAATGGCATAGAATTTGCATAAAACCCACACATATTCTCCCATATACATTAAATCATCTATAGATTGCTTACGATACCTAATGCAATACAGGGTGGCCATCCCACATAAATTCTATGCAAATAGTTGCATTTTAATCTGTATTACTTTTCATTGTTACATTGTTATTTATTTATTAATTTATTTATTTTAAGAATAATTTCAGTTCTTGGCTGGTTGCCTTTATAGACAGAATCTATATATGTGAAGGGCTGACTAGATGCACTCTGCTGTCCTTAAAATCCAAAGACCCCAAAAAAGAAAAATATGGGAATATTTTCTGGCAGAAAGAGTAAAACGTCGTTGATGAATATCATTTTAATTCTATATTAAAATGTGAATCATATGACTGATACCTAGTTAAATATTCCCTTAGTTATTCACAATAAAAAAATCTGATGAGGTTGGGTTCTCTCTCTTTTTCTCTCTCTTCTCTCACTGCTTCTATTTCACTCTCCTTTTCTCAGTTTTCCAATAATTGTTTTGTTAGCTCCACAGTCAAGATGATCTAATTGGCTATAGAAGGGAACAAACATAATATCCCCAAAGGGAACCTCAGCCCGGATGCAAGATAGAAAAGGTCAAAACTACTTGACACACTAAAAGAAGTAGGAGAAATGGGAATTCATAGCCTCTATTCATAACTGTAGAAACTGAAGTTCTGAGCTGTGCTCTTGGCCAGGCAATTATGTTGCAGAGGCAGCCTTTGGGTGGTTTTTGGGAAAAGGAACTGGCTCAACTAGCTCTTCTCTCCTTGGTTTTCTCAAGGGTCCTGCATTCCTAGCATCTTGCTGGTGTGAGAATCCCAGTAATAAGTTTGAGGTCCATGTTCTCAAGATCAAAACTGAGCCTCTTTTGCTTATTGGCAGCCGGATGTTGAATAAGTTACTCATCTTTTCTGAACCTCAGCTTCCTCACCTATAAACTGGGAAAACCACTTTACAACCACTAGGATGTAAACAACAACAATCCCCAGAAAATACCAAGTGTTGGTGGAGGTTGTAGGGAAATTGGAACCCTTTTGCCTTGCTGGTGGGAACATCAAATGATGCAGCAACTATGGAAAAACATGTTGGCAATTCCTCAAAGAGTTAAACATGGAATTACTGAGAGGCCCAGCAATTATACTCCTGCACTTACAATTAGGAGAATTGAAAGCAGGGGCTCAAACAAATATTCATATGCTTGTGTTTATAGCTGCCAAAAGGTACAAATGGCCCAAGTGTCCATTGACAGATGAATGATTAAACAAGACATATGAGGTAATATTATTCCATCTTAAAAAGGAAGGAAATTCCACATGGATGAACTTTGAAGACATTATGTAAATGATGCTAAGTAAAATAAGCTAGTCACAAAAATGAATAATACTATGTGATTCCAGTGCTGTGAGGCACCTAGAGTAGTTAAATTCATACAGTCAGAAAGTAGAATGGAAGTTGTCAGGAGCTGGAGGGAGGGGGACTGAGAGTATATTGCTCAATTGGTACGGTTTAATTTTGCAAGATGCAAAAATATGGAGATGGATGACTATGATGGTTGTACAACAATGTGAAGGGACTTAATGCCCCTGAACTGTACACTTAAGATGGTTAAAATGGTAGACTTTAGGATATGCATATTTTTATACAATAAAAAAAATGATGGGACTATTACTTGTGGGGTTATTTTGAGGACTAAATTAGCTGTCATATGCAAAATATCCAGAAGATTTCCCACCACATATCGGTTTTCTTCTCAACGCAGAATATGTAATTCACTCAGAGTTTGTCCTTGCCTTCTAGGCAGAATTGTGTAACTGAAAAGCAGCCAGTTGCATGAAGCCAGGGCAAGATAACATTTCTATACCGTGAGGACCACACTTGAAGAAGGAAGAAATTGATATCAGGTCAGTCTGGGACCCTGCTTTCTTCTTCATTTGCTTAAAACAATCAGCTTCTCAAAGCAAACTGAGAGATTTCAAACTAAAACAGCCTCTTTGGAAAGAAGAATGGAGACTCCTCAAAGAACTCTAAATAGACCTTCCATTTGATCCCACAATCCCATTAATAGGCATCTGTCCAGAAGAAAAAATACCATTTTGTCACAAGGACATTTGCACTAGATTGTTTATCACAGCTCAATTTACACTTGCCAAGAAGTGGAAACAACCCAAGTTCCCCTCAACCCATGAATGGATTAATAAACTATGATATATGTATACTATGGAATACTATTCAGCCATTAAGAGAGATGGAGATTTTATATCTTTTCTATTAACCTGGACTTAAGTGGAATGCATTCGTCTTAGTAAAGCATCACAAGAATGGAGAAGCAAGAATCCAATGTACTCAATTCTAATATGAAGGCAGTAGATGAGCTAATACAAGGAGATGGGATAGGGAATGAGGGAGCAGAGAGGGGAGCATGGGGGTCACACTGTATGGGACACAATTATAAGAGGGACTCTATCTAACAAATGCAATCAGTGTAATCTAATTCTTTGTACCCTCAATGAATCCCAAACAATACAAAAAAAGATGGTGACTATTTATCTTTTGTATTAACCTTGATAGAATTGGAGAACATTCTCTTTAATTAAGAAAGTATCACAAGGTACTCAATATTAATATGAAGCCAGTAGATGAACTAATACATGCCCACACAGGAGAAAAACTCGATTTAATTCAAGTCGAGTGGAGGGGGGAGAAGGGCGGAGGGAGGGGTACTGGTGTGCTCCCACCTGATTGGCACAATGTAAGGGTGTATGTCCCACCTCCTGGGTGCAGGACACAACTACAATAGGGACCTCAGCTAAAAACACAAACACTGTAACCTAATCGTCTGTACCCTCATAATAATCTGAAATAAATAAAAAAGAGCAAACTGCAAGCTGAAAGGGAACATGGTAAGTAAATTTCCCTTGAGTTTAAAACAGAAGGAGAAATTACTTTTCTGGGTCTGAAGCGTGAAGAAAGTATCCTTCCTCCCCTACACAGTCCACTCAGCCAGCAAGCTCTTCGGCACTAGCTTGAGTCAAGTGTTAGAGCTGGAATCTCACCCCCCTGGCTGAATGGTGTATCTGGGTGGGGAATATCACCCCCTGCCCACTTAAGCTCAGGTGACCTTCAGAAACAGGGAGAAGAGGTAGACTAGAGGGGTGTCCCTGGGGTGGGCAGGGTGAGGGTCTGTGGCTGCTGGGAAATGGCTTTTCAGGGAATGATGCCAGAGAATGTCTCTGAAAGGTTGTCTTTCGGACAGCCTGTCTAACAGAGGAAAATAAACTATCTAACAGAGAGTGAGAAAATAAAGTCACAGTACACAATTGTCCCTTTGAAGAGAAAATTCACCATATTCAAACTATCCTTTGTTTAATTAAAACATGGATGGCTTAACTCTTATCTCTAAGAGCTTTTGTTTTATTGTTTTCCCCCGAGAGTTGTTTTCTCAGCCTTGAAGAGCCCTATGTGGATGGTAGGAGTGCAAGCTGGACGGATTGCAAGGACTCTGATAAAATCAGCCTCACAGAGAAAAGAAAATTAAGAAAAAGAAAGAATACCTGCAACAGTCTTTCAGTCATTTCTATTATCAGTCCGCTAAAGCAGAGAGAAAAAGAAAAAAGAGCTGTTTCTGCTCATTAAAAACACTAAGCCTCTTTTCCTAGGGGCCTGGCATTTCCATTCCTTCCTTTGGGTGCTCCGGCCCGTCCCTTCTTCTTTCTCTCTTTTTCTTTATCTTTCTATCCCCTTTTTTCTTTCTTGGGAAAATAAATAAACTTTGTACCCCTTTCGATGCTAAACTTTGAGAATTCTTTCTCTACACACTGTGAACATGGAGTGAATTTCCCCTTTTGGCTTCTCTATGGTTTCTTCCAAATTCAACTGTCATTGCCCCTGCGGCCTCCTTGCACAGCCGGGTTTCAGCCTGCGAGTCTCAGAGAGAACTCTTCCTGCAGGGGCCCCGGCCAGGCCCTGCATCCCACTGCTCACCTGCCTAGATCTGCTTGCGACTCAGTGTTTTCCTAACTGCTTTCCTCCTTCTCAGATGGTGTCTTCAAACATGATGAATTGAGCTTCCTGGGCTCAAATAGCATCTTCAAACCTGTCACATCTGAGCATAAAGAAAAATAGAAGTAAAATAAGAGTGATTTGTCAAGAACCCACTATACTGTGTGTCAGAGACCATACTGGATGTGTGATATGCATTATTTCTTTCACTCCCCACAATGATGCTTTGACTTTGGCATAATTATTCCCACATCATGAATGAGGAAAACAAAGTTGGAGATGTTAGCTACCTTGTCTAAGGTAATAAAAAGAAAATCCTTCACACACTCTTCCCTTGCCCATCCTTTACCTTCAGCATCTTGAAGGTACTATCAACCTTTTAGCTTAGGAGGGTCTCAGTTGTTACCCTCACCAACAGCCTTTGTGCAAGACTAGAGGTATGCTTAGCTAAAAAGAAAAAAGGACAACAAATGGAGATTTATGATGTACTTTTTAAACCCACAATCATGTTTATCATGTGGCTTACATAGAGTTTTTATAATGCGTACACACACCACAAACTTATGTGTTTGTGAGCATATGTTTATTTATATTTGACAATCATTTTAGGTTCAGTTACGTAACTTGTGACACACAGCCTAGAAGGGTCATCTCTCACTTGGTCAATTTGTTTCAAAATAAACCAGGAAAACATCTGCTCACTCACACCTAGTTACTTAGTTTTACACACTGTGTTGTTACATTACATAGAACTTTTAAGCATTCTGTTAAGAGTCTGTAGCAATTTATCATTTACACCTTCCAACACCCTGGGCTACAGAGATGCCACTAATCATTACATCTTGAATTTCCTGTTGTTCTTTTGAGGAACTTTCTATCTTTATAGATACCACACCAATCTTGCAAATGCCCTCAAAATAGTCCTGGGGCTGAAAATTTCTTATTGACCTACAGAATACATTGGAAATTTCTTATTGTTCCCTGTGAATTGAATTAGGAGATGTCAGTGGTGTTTACCGCAAACAGGTTTACAGACCTGGGTAAAAAATGGCTTCATTTCACAGGTGGTGACTGAACAACTGAACCATAGCAGAAGCCTCTATTAAAATTGAGGTCTCCTGGTGCTGAAGAAAATTGTCAATAATAATAAAAGTTGCCACTGTTATTGAGTGCTTAACTGTGTGAAGGGTTGCGCTAAATAGAAGGCACAGTGGCTGGTTAGTAGTGCCACTCACCTTTCTCATGCTCCCAGATCCCCAGTGTATGTGCACATCTACCCAAGAACACCTCATTCACTGGGTTATCTCTTGTCATTGGGGCCTTTTTTAAAAATGGGCATAGGAATCCCTTGGGAACTGTTTCAAAATAAAAGTTCCTGGGACTCATCTAGCGGTTCACTCTTAGTAGGTCTGAACTTGTATTTCAAATGATCAGTCCTTCTGATGCCATCTAACATCGGCATCATGGGATTATATTTCGATAGTCACTGACTTAGTAAATTCAGATTTGCCCTTCATTCACTCCCTAAACATTATTGAGAGGTTAACATAATGAAGAATCTCATTTCTATGATGCTTTTACAGTTTGAAAATCACTCTCATTAGCACCCACATTTAAAGTACATAGTGGCCATCTAAACTCCATCAGGCAGGTGTGGGGGCAGATGTGGCAGAGAGCAGGGGACACTCCTCTTCTGTTCTTTCTCTCCCGCCCCTGACCTAGGACCCTGACTTGTTGAGAGGTTGGTCTGGAGATTCCCCAAAGCTTGAGAGCATGAGCCCCTATCCCATCCTCAGGGGAAGATTTATAATTGGTCCAAATTAATTACTTTTGGTAATTGATTGGCTATGGATGAGCATGTTCTAGCTAATGAGACATAAAAAGAACTGTGCCGGGGGAGAATTTCCCTGCCTAAATTAAAAAACAAATTCTGAAAGTAGAGACCTCTGCTGCTTCTTTCTCTCTAGAACTTACAAATGAGTAGTGATCTTGTGACTTTAAAACAACAAACATAAGAATGAAAGCTAACATGCTAAATAAATACAGTGGGACTGAGAGATAAAGAGCTGAGGTCCCCAACAATATTATTGAACTCTAGAAAAAAAATATCAGCAACTGCACAATGCTGAACTTTTTTTTTTTTTTTTTTTTTAGAGACAGAGTCTCACTTTATCCCCCTCGGTAGAGTGCTGTGGTGTCACAGCTCACAGTGACCTCCAACTCCTGGGCTTAGGCAATTCTCTTGCCTCAGCCTCCCGAGTAGCTGGGACCACAGGCGCCCGCCACAATGCCTGGCTACTTTTTGTTGTTGTTGTTGTTGCAGTTTGGTCGGGGATGGGTTTGAACCCATCACCCTCAGGATATGGGGCTGGTGCCCTACCCACTAAGCCACAGGCACTGCCCAATGCTGAACTTGTGTTTAAGTAAGAAAAATGAATCTCTTTTTGTTTGGGTCACTATAAATTGGACTTTTTCTGTTACCTTCAGCTAAAAGCATTCCTAACTGATATAGAGGTGTTATAATTATTAAAATCCTTGTTTTGTGGCAAAAAGCCTCAGAGACGTTAATTGCTCAAAATCTCTCAGCAAGTAAACAGTGAGTTCTTGACTTAAACTCAGATTGACTGAGAGACTCCAAATCCAGAGCCATCCACCCAGCAGCGTCAGTCTACAGGGAAGGCATTTTAGTGACTGCCTTGCCAGAGGAGTGAAAGGACTTAGCAAGTGGGGTTGGGGTCTAGACTTTTTATCTCACTTTAACCCTAAGAATTCTTCTCATCTATTTTGTAAATTGGGATTTCATGTAAGATATAATTTAAAGAAAGAGTTTTGATGACTGAAAAGATAGTTTGAAATTCAAAAAGTGCTGTCTTCTTTTTATATGGAAGGCATCGTAGGTGCAAAGAACACAATTCGTGATTATTCTGAGCATGTTTGTTGCCCGGTTGATGAGATCAGACACATACACACACACAGCATGCCTCGGTTTATTGCACCTTGCTTTACTGCACTTCACAGCCATTGCGCTTTTTACAAATTGATGATAATGTGCCAGCCCAGAATACAGCAAGTCTTTGGGGACCGTTTCTCCAATAGTATGTGCTTAGTACTTGTCTCTGTGTCACATTATGGTAATTTTCATACTATTTCAAACTTTTTCATTATTATTGTGTCTGTAATGGTGATCTGTGATCAGGGATCTTTGATGTCACTATTTTAATTATTTGAGGGCACCATGAACTGCATCCAGATAAGACAGTGAACTTAATCATAAATGTTGTAAGTGTTCTAATGATTCCATGGACTGGCTGTTCCCCCATCTCTCTCTGTCTCTTCCTATCACTCTCCACCCCTGGGGCCTCCCTATTCCCTGAGATACAACAATATTGAAATTAGGCCAATTAATACATAACCGTGCAAAGGCCTTGAAGTATTCAAATGAAAGAGAGAGTAACACATTTCTGCCTTTAAATCAAAAGCTAGAAATGACTTAGATTAATGAGAAAGGCACATTAAAAGCCGCAATAGTCCAAAAGCTAGGCATTTTGTGCCAAATATTTAGCCAAGTCATAAATGCAAATGAAAAATTCTTGAAGGGAAATTAAAAGTGCTACGTCAGTGAACATGCAAATGATGAGCAAGTGAAACAGCCTTATTTCTGATATGGAGAAAGTTTTAGTGGTCTAGAAGATCAAACTAGTCACAATATTCCCCCAAACCAAAATTTAATCCCAAGCCCTAACTCTCTTTAATTCTAGGAAAACTGAGAGAGGTGTTAAAGCCACAGAAAAGAAGTTGGAAGCTAGCAGAGGTTGTTTCATTAGATTTAAGGAAAGAAACCATCTCTATAACATAAAAGTGAGAGGAAAAACATTAAGTGCTAATGTAGAAGCTACAGAAAATTACCCAGAAGATCAAGTTAAGATAGCTGATGAAGGTGGTTACACTAAACAACAGATTTTCAACACAGATGAAACAGCTTTCTGTTGGAAGAAGATGCCATCTAGGACTTTCATAGCTAGAGAGGAGAAGTTTATAATGTCTGGCTTCAAAGCTCCGAAGGACAAGCTGACTATTGTTAGGGGCTAATGCAGCTGATTAAGCTGCACCCACTGCTCATTTACTTTTATGAACATCCTAAGGCCTTTAAGAATTATGCTAAGTCTATTTGGCCTGTGCTCTATAAATGCAACAACAAAGCCTGGATGACAGTACATCTGTCTACAGCACGGTTATTGAATATTTTTAAGTCCATTGTTGAGACCTACCGCTCAGAAAAAAAAAAAAAGATGCCTTCAAAATATCACTGCTTCTTGCCTGGTCACAATGCAAGAGTTCTGATGCCGGGTCACCCAAGAGCTCTGATGAAGATGTACCAGGAGATAATTGCTGTTTTCATGCCCAATAGCACAATATCCATTCTGCGGCCCATGGATCAAGAAGCAATTTCAACTTCCAAGTCTTATTATTTAAGAAATACAGTTTGTTAGGCTAATAGCTGCCATAAATCTTGATTCCTCTGATGGATCTGGGTGGAGAAAATTGAAAATATACTGAAAAATATTCACCATTCTCGATGCCATTAAGAACATTTGCAATTCATGAGAGGAGACTGAAAGATTTACATCAACAAGAGTTTAGAAGAAGTGAATCCCGTCCCTCCTGGGTGACTTTGAGAGGTTTATGATTTAAGTGGAGGGAGTAACTGCAGATGTGGTAGAAATGGCAAGATAACTAATATTAGAAGTAGAGCCTGAAGATGCGTCTGAATTGCTTCAACCTCATGATCAAACTGGAACAGATGAGGACTCGTTTCCTGGGAATGAGCAAAAAAAGTGGTTTCTTGAGATGTAATCTACTCCTGGTGAAGATGCTGTGAACATTGCATCTTCATTGTTGAAATAATAAAGGACTTAGAATATTACATAAACTTAGTTGATAAAGCAGCAGCAAGGTTTGAGAAGATAGACTCTAATTTTGAAAGAAGTTCTACCATGGGTAAAATGCTACCAAATAGATCACATGCTACAAAGAAATCTTTAATCAAAGGAAGTTAATTGATGGGGCAAATTTTATTGTTGTCTTTTTTAAAGAAATTGCCACAGCCACCAACCCAGCCTACAGCAACCACCATACGGATCAATCATTTGCCATGAACATCATATGAGAACCTCCCATCTGAAGGCTCAGATGATCATTAGCATTTTTTTTAGCAATAATGTATTTTAAAATTAAGGTATGTACATTTTTTAAAGACATAATGCTGTTATACACTTAATAAACTATAGTATGATGTGAACATAACTTTTATATGCACTAAGAAACCTAAAATTTGTGTGAATCACCCTATTGTGATTTCTGCTTAATTGTGGTGGTCTGGAATCAAACCTACAATATCTCTGTGGTATGCTTGTACCAAGTTGAGAAGCAATTCAAGGGTTAAACTGAAGCCTTTTTAAAGCAATGGCTACTTTTTGCTATAATATGTCCTTGAAAACAGTGTCATAAAGCAAATCATTATAAAATTATTCCTATTTTTCCCGTAGGAATTATGTCATAAAAAGGGTTGTGCTCCTAACCAAAACTTAGGATTCAATTAATTATAAATATTGCTGATAACAAGGCACCAGAGCAAAATGTAACATCATTTGAAATAATAAAATGATGATCCAACTCCTATAAAATGGAAATAAATATATTGAACATATTATAGCACATTTGGGCTTATGGCACAATCAAAGTAGTCATATAACATATAAACATAAAAATCTATGCCATAAATCTGATCTAAAACTAACATGATTACAATAAGCAGCCAAAAACATGTAATGAGTAATTTTAGTTGCTTATTTTATACCTCAGATGGATTTTTAGAGTATTATTTAGATGCCCACTTCTCTTACACACATCAAATACCCAAGGAAATTAGTACTTCTTCACTTTCCTGGTTTAGATTGACTTTTACAGCAAACAGAAGCATTTCAAATATTTCACCTACTTGAAATACCATAGAAAGTGATGACTGCTGTTCAGAGATCCACAATAGGATGTATGGTATTTTTCATATTGAAAAAATGTTTTAATATGAAAGCCTGCTGTTGCTTTAGTTTATTCAAAGCTTTTCAAAGACTTCTACTTTGGCTTATGAAGATTAACTCCTACTGGAATTGTTCTCATGTTATAAACAACAAGGAAACTGGAAATCTATATGAAACGATGGGTTTATGCCATTGAACAACAGATAGCATAAGACTGTGATCCTTGAAAGAAGGGAAACAAATGAGATAATCCTTGTAATTTTTCCAGATTATTGCTTTGAAGCAATTTCCAGGCTACAAAGCAGAGAAAGTAAAGCCAAATAGAGCACAGTGTGACTGTGCCAAGTGGAGGGAAGAAAGAAAGGGAGGGGAGAGAGGAAAGGTAGAGAGAGAAGAAGAAAGAGAGGGAGAGAGGCAGAGAGGGAAAGAGGGAGGAAAAAAGAGTGTGGGGGGCAGAGAGAAAGAGGGAGAGAGAGAGGGAGAATATTCAGAGGAGTTCCTTTGAGTCTTTGGCTGAGACTAATTCATGCATCCCTGAGGGAAAACTAAGCCAGGACAAGGAAAAATAGTACCATAAAGAATAGGCCAAGGCTATGAATATGTTTCCCAACAAGCCAGTGTTGATAGATCTAGTAATTCATGGGTCATTCAGTAGAATCCTCAGCAGAGTCACACTTTAATAATAGTAGGGTTAATTTAGTACCAGAATAAAGACTACTTTGATCCTGACGTTGTGAAATTGAAAGCAGTATTTGTAAAGATCTAAGTGATCTAAAAGATACTTAACTGCATCCCAGAACAAAAGTCAACACTCTTTAAGGGAATATAGCAAAATCTAACCCCAACAATGTAAAATCACAATGCCTTGTATTCAAGCAAAAGGTACCAGACATTCAAAGAAAAACAGAAAATGACCTGTAATCAAGAGAAAAATTAGTCACCGGAAATAGAGCCATAAGTAACAGAGATAACAGAATTAGTAGACAAATATCTTAAAACAACTTTCATAAACCTTATAAATATGCTTAATAAGGTAAAGCATGGATCAACAAATCTTTTCTGTAGAGAGCTGCAGTGTAAACATGTAAATATTTTAGGCTTTGAAGGTCATTATTTACTCAACTCTTTTGTTGTAGCATAAGAGCAGTCATGATAATATATTGGCAATGGATATTGTGTTCAGATAAAACTTTGTTTGCAAAAACAAGGGATAGAAGAGTAGCCTCCATAGTTTGTTGACTTCAATGCAAAGAAAGACATAAACATATCAAGAGAGAAATGAAAGATTGAAAAAGACCCAAATGGAAATTCCTAAGATGAAAAATATACTGGATGGGACTAAAAGAAGATTAGACAATGTAGGGCAGTGGTTCATAACAGGGGACAATTTTTTAGTAGAAGAAATTTGGTAATGTCTGGACATGATTTTTATGGTTACAAATATGAGAAGGATGCTGCTAAGCATCTCATAATTCACAGGACAGATCCCCCAACACAGAATGATCTAGCCCCAAATGTTAATAATGACAAGGTCATTCCTGCAGAGGAAAAGATCAGTAGACTTAAAGACAAAGCACTAGTGAGAGAGGATACCCAAGAAGGGTGAGTATAGGAGAACAAGTCTTCTCAAGGAGACCACAAGGATATGCTTGCAGGGTCCTCTCCATGGTGACTCAGCTCATAGGAATTTGTAAACTTAACTTTCCAAGTTCTGTGAAACCCTGTAGTTCTATAGGGGCTGGACTAGCATCTCCCGCTTGATTCAAACTGGCCAATAAGAAGGGTACCTGTGGGGTAGAACTTTTTGACTGTTGATAAAAAGCCAGTCAGGGAGCATGGCCATTTGAAATTCTTCTATGCCGTAAGCTCCTGGCTGGTGAGTAAAACCCTCCCTCTTTTAAACGTGGTGTTTGGGTACTCTTTCTCTCCATTGGGCCTCATCTTCCTGTAACACTAGAAACTATCCAAAATGAAGCTTAGAGAAAAAAAAGCTAAAAACTAACAGAACTTCTGTAACAATATCAGTCTAATCTAACATATGTATATAACTGGAGTCCCAGAATTAAGGATAAGTATTTGAAGAAACAGTAGCAGAAAGATTTTCAAATCTGTTGATCCAACATCCTTAAAAAACTTCAACTTAAAGAAACGTAAAGAAAATTACATTAAGAACCATCATAATCCAAATGCTTAAAACTAATGCTTTGAAAAAATCTTTAAGGCATCCAGAGAAAAATAATAAAATTATATATAGGGGTGCGAACATAAGAATCATACAGGCCAGAAAACAATACAGCAATATCTTTAAAGTGCTGAAAGAAAAAAAAATGTCAACTTAGAATTCTGTATTCAACAAAAACATCTTTTAAAATGAAGAAAAATAAAGGCTTTTTTTGATAAATAAAGTCTTATAAGGACTTTCACATAAGAAACGGAAGTTCTTCAGGCAGAAGGAAATGATTCAGCATGGATTCATGCATTTACATAAGAGAAAGAAGAATGTAGGGAATGGGAACTATGTTGGTAAACAAAAAGGCCATTTTTAATCCCTTAAAACTATTTGACTCTTTAAAACAAAATGTAAGGACAGTGTACTGTGGAGATGATAACATATGTAGAATTAAAATGCATGGCAACCATAGCACAAAAGCTGGGGGTGAGGATTGGAAATATGCTAATTTAAAGATCTTATACTATACATACAGTAATATTATTTGAAGGTAGATTGTAAGAAGTTTAAGATGAATACTAAACCCCCCCCATAATATTCACCAAAATATATAAAAAAGAGAGAGAGCTAGTAAATCATAGGTAGAACTAAAATGGAATCAAACAAAAATACTCAAGTAATTTGAAGCTCTTCATGGTCCCAGGTCTCCTTGATACCATATCAACAGATTTTTTTCCTTCTTATTTAGAAAGCCATGAAAACATTAGTACAGATCTCAGAAAAGAATCTCTCAAACCTCTGTGTGGACAAATTAGTTCCCATCATCTATTGTTTCTCTATGTTCAGTGAGTCATAGAAACAAAACACACATACACAGACAAGCACATCCCTTCAAGCTTTATCTAGATGGTGTATTTAAATAAATATTCCTCAAAATATATGGACAATAATTTTCATACATGTATGGATGCTATTGATACTGAGTTCCTCCACCAAAGGCTGAACAGGGATCCTTCATTCTCTAGGCACAGGTAAGCTCAGAAATCAGACCCCCATCTCTTAGTAGAAATAGGCTGCTCTTTCCAGGCCACACCTTCTGGGCGCTAGCAAGGTCATGAACAAAGCAGCCTGAAACATTTTGGATGGTTCTACCTTGAGTAGAGAGCACACACCTTAATCCCTTTCGCTGAGAAAAAACCTGCAAAAACCTAATTAATAATCTTGCCTCAGTGGTGGGACTGCATTCATTTGTTAATATACTCATTAACTTTGGAAAGGTATTTTTCCACCAACCAAGTTCTGGCCAAAATGTAATATATTATACCCCTAGACATAGACATAGGACCCGTGTGGAGACGTCTAACTAGGGTTTTTTCCTTTGTCAGAAGCTCTGGTGCTTTTCACTCCTTCTGTATTCCTTTCTGTGAGATAATATCCTATCTTACCACTGATTTGTGGTCCGTGGGTTCATTCTTTGAATGCCCGAGACCAAGGACCTACTGAGGAAAGAAATTCCAGTCACACTATCATAATATAGATCTATTTTAAAGCATCATTTTTTAAAGCAATTAGTATTTTTGATTAACAACTAACTTCTACCACATGGAAATCATTAAAAAGGGCTCCTCAATTTTAAGGAGCTAGGAACTGTGGAACCTTTGTGAGGGACCAAAGGGCCTGAACTTCCACGTTTGAACTCTTTGTTATAAGTAACAAGCAATTGTTGATGGTTTCTCAATGGGGTGCTATATGACAGCAGTTCTTTTGAGAGAGGATACCCAGGAAAAGTAAGATCAAAGAGAACAGAGGTCTTCTCAAGGAGACCACAAGGATACCCCTGGGGGGTCCTCCCCATGGAAACTCAGTTCTTAGGAGTCTGCAGACTTACAGGGACCTGGAAACTTCTGCTTCTATAAAAGCCTGTGGTTCTGTAAAAGCCAGTGCCCAGTTCTCCAACTTGATTCAAAGTAACCAGTGAGAAAGATACCTGTGGGCCAGAACTTTTTGACTGGAAGTGAAAAAGAGAAGACCAAGCCATTAGCGGAGTGTGGCCATTTTGAATTTTTCTGTGCTGTCACTCCACCAGCTGAAATAAAGCCCTTCCTCTTTTAATCACGGTATTTGGGTGCTCCTTCTCTCCATTGGGCCTCATCTTCCTGCAATGTTTCCATAAGGCTTACATTTGGTGAAAATGAGGTAGAAAAATCTCGAAAGAGTTTGTTCCCAGCTTCATTGCCTAAAACTAAATCAAATTACCATAAATGAATCACCCAGTTGTTAACTTGGCTGGCAGACAGTTCTCTATTTGGACTATTGAAGGGACCAGACCACATATTTTGATAATTTGTGTTAATGCTTGATTGGATAAGCCGTTTGTTTTTATGATATTTTTAGTGGACATCTATAATTGTGTGTGATGTGTGATCAGTATTTTTTTTGTTTTGGAGAAATGACACATCTCCACTTAACTTTTTTTCTTGCGGGGCTGTTAATAATTTAATAATTTCATCCCTCCTTTCCTTCCATATGGGGAATGTGCATTTCCCTCATACACAATAGTTGGTTCAGCATGGGCACATGACCCAAGAATGGGCAATAATTTCCCTATGTGGGGAACAATGTGTGCTGTGGGAGGGAGAGATGATTATTTTCTCTGGGATTATAAGCACAGAGAGCCATGTTTGACCGGAGTTTCTGGGGCCACCTTGCTAATAGAAGGAAATTCTTACTGATAATAGAAAAAAATAGAAGGTAAGCAGATTGAGGAACAGAGAAAGAGTTCTGATATCAGTAACTGAGCTAGTGTTTAATTAATTAAAAACTATATATCAAGTACTTACTATGTATTTAGTATTATTGTTGGCCTTGGGAATATGGAAGTGAACAAGCCCACAAAACACTTTTATTCTAGGAAATTCTTGAGCCCCTCCATAGGGCCGAATCTGAAGCCTGTTATCAGGTTTTTTAGTTACATAAGCCAATTAATCTTCCTTTTTCACTTAGATTAGTTGTTCTTTTATTTCTGTCATTTGAAAGAGTCCAGGCATATTCTCTGTTAATTCTTGTTTAAGATGCTACGGGGACGATTTCAAAAGATGATCCTGGTTTAAGACCAGAGCTCAGAATCTTCTCATCCTTTTGGGGTTAAAAAGACTATCAAATATAGATTAGCACTTTTGAAAGTATGGCTCAGGGACCCCTGAGTCTTCCTGAGATCTTTTCAGGGGGTCTCCAAGGTTAAAAATATTTTCATAGTAACACTAAAACATCATTTGCCTTCTCTGCACACATTCTTTCATGAGTGTGTATTGCAGAGTTTCCTAGAGGCTACATGACTTCTATTAAGCCAGACATTAGAGAGATCTGCAAAAATGTATAACAATGCCAGTCTTCCCACTAAATTCACTTTAGTTTTCATAAATATAGTTACTTTTCATTAAATTAGGTTATTTATGTCAGAATGTTATATTTATTATTATTTGTAAATAAATTGACAGATAAATGTTTTTCATTATTATTTGTAAACAAATTAATAGATAAATGTTTTTAAAAATTTCCCAGTTTAATATCTAATATGATAAAATCAATAGATATAACTCACTTATACACAAAACTCTTTGGAATTCTCAAGAGTTTTTAAGCATGTAAAGGAAATCTGAGACAAAAATTTTGAGAACTGCTGACCTGGACCGATACTGATCACTTGAGACATCAATAGATACATTTTGTGGTGAAAAGAGTCATGGAGACACAGATTAAAGGAATGTCAGCTTCCTGGATTTATAAGCCCAATATAAGTTCATGAATATAATATTTCTTTCTTCTATCCTTCCAAACAAAAGTACCTAGTTCAAATTGCATTGGCATAAAACTAACTGCAGCAATTGCTTGGTATTAATGGCACAGACCAATCTGTCTTGGAAGTAGCCAGTCATAAAGAGGCTTGAGAGGGTTAAGACAATGTTGTGCAGGTCTCCCAAAGGAAGCCACTTTTATTGGAAATCTGAGTGATGGAGCAGGCACCTGGTCAACAAGATAATGCAAAGATGAGTTTTCAGATTTATCTCACATCTGCAGATGTGTTGGGCTAACCTTAGGAATTAGCCAAATCAGTGGTTGCCAAACTTCTTAAATTGCACCTAGAGCTCCTAATTTGGCAGTTACTTAGAAGAACCAGAGGTGTCAACAGTAATATCCACCAAGTAAGCAACAAGTGGTCTTCAGATATTAGTTTTTATTAGCCCAATACTTTGAGAAGGGCCCTTTCGCTTTTATTTTTAGATCTGTATTTCAACATAATCCTCTCTCAGAAAGATAAAAATCACTGTCTCTATTCATCCCCAACATCTTTTGATAGGCATGCTCCACCTCTGTGGTTATCCAATCCCTTCTCACTCTTTCCCAATCCTGAGCTTCCTTACAGTTCTCTTCATGATACCATCCTTTTTGTCACTGAGGTCCCCAATCTCAAATGATTGAATTCTCTTTTTCTCCTGAAAATTCCCACTCTTCTTCCCCAGCCCACAGCGATTTTCAACAAGTTGCAGATTCTTGCCAACTTCACCAGTCTTTCATTGAGATTCCACAGCCCTGAATCATCTAATGCTGATTGAATCAAGATTATCTGCCTGCCAAAAGAAAATGAAACTTTTCTGAAGAACATCATCCAGAGCTTCTGAAATTCAATAAAATATTACCAGGAATGATGGGAAACAGAGCCAGATGAGCCAGAGCCAAATGATCCAAAGCCAAGATAAAAAATAAAAAAAACCAAAACCAAACCTTCATGGCTAGTATTGGAGTATCAAGCACCAACTTCAAAATAATTACATGAAGAATATATTCAAGGAAATAGTTGAAAAATAAAGAATTTCATTACAAAGTGGAATTTACTTATAAAATAAAATGAAAATTCCAAAAGTGAAAAACACAATAATCAAAATTAATAACTCAATAGATAGGTTTAGCAATAGATTGGAAATAGTAGAACAGAAAATCAGCAAACTGTAGGAAATAATCAGCTTCAATTTTAGGGAAAAGAAAAAAAACATATGAAAAAATACACAAAAGAGTCCAAGAGATATGCAAGACACAATGAAAAGGTCTAAAATATACATGTAATGTGAAATCCTGGAAAGAATGAAAAAAAGAGAAAAAGACAGAGGCAGTATTTGAGGAAATCTTGGCTGAAAACTTTTCAAAATAGACAAAAAAAAAATCAAACTTCTTTGTGATCCCCAAATAGTAAGTATAAATAAAACTATACCTATTCACATCATAATAAAGCTTCTGAAAATCAACAATAAAAAGAAAATCTTTAAAATGGCCACATTCCCTCCAAAGAAGCACCCATACAGCTGACAACAGACTTGAACAGAAGCAATAATGGCCAAAAGAGAACAGAGTAATGTATTTAAATTATTTACCCAGCCATGAATTATTTACCCAGCGAAACCATTCTTTGACAATGAAAGTGAAATAAGACATTTCAGACAAAACAGGTGAAAAGAATTTTTGCCAGCAGACCCTTTACTATAAGAAATGTTAAAGCAAGCTGTTGAAAGAAATGGAGAATTTTCCCAAATGGAGACACAGTAATGCAAGAAGGAATAAAGGGCACTGGAAAGGGGAAATATGTAAATAAATTTTGACTAATTAACATAATAATCATTATGTCTTGATATATGTAAAATATATATAACAGTAAAATATCTGATAAAAGAGTAAAAAATAGAATGGCAGTGGTAATCTTAGGTTCTTTCCTAGTTCAGGACTGGCAAGCATACTAATTTAAATACTCTAATAATCTCTAGGGTAACCACTAACAGCATAGTAAAGGAATATATAACTATATTCTTAATAGGATGCATAATTAAATAGGATGCACAGTTAATAGAATACATAATTAAATACTTTTAATTATATTACTAGAATACATCATTACATACTTTTCTGCAAAGAATATTCTAGACCAAGACAGCTTTATCAGTGAATTCTTCCAAATATTTAAAGATGCAGTAAAGCCAATTTTCACACAAACTCTTAGCAAAAAATAGAATAACGAAGATTTTCCATTTTTTTTATAAGGGTAGCATAACTTTGTTAACAAAATCTGAGATGGCTACAAGAAGGAAAAATTCCAAGTTATTTTCTCTTCATGAACATATATGTTAAAGTTCTAAACTAAGTATTAGCAAATCAATATTTGTCATCTATGAATAAATAATACATCACAAGTTGGGTTTATTCTAGGATATAAGGTTGTTTTAATTCTCAAAATTCAATCAGTGTAATTCACTACAAAGGCAAAAAAGAATAAGCCAATATACCATGGTGTAGCCAGATATGGAAAAAGCATTTTTCAGTACACAAGGAGTAGAAATCGTGGCAGAGAGTATTTTCCACAAATAGCTACAGCTATATTTCTGTTCCCTCATGTTCTTCCAGAACTTGCAGAACTCTTGACTACTTTGTTGGATAGAATGCAGTGGGAGTGGTGGTGAATGCCTTTCAAGGTTAGACCATAGATGATAATACAATTTCCACTGAGCTCTTGCACTGGGTGCTCACCTGGGGAACCTACTGGTCATGGTAGGAGGCAGAATGCATTCACCTGTATGGAGAGGTTGTATGGAGAAGCTGCCAGCCAACTGCTGTGTGAATAAAGAAGCTTTCAGCTAACTCCATCTTCCTAACCTCAAGTCTGTCAGCGGAGGCCCCACACATTGTGAAGGAGGGACAAGACTTTCCAACTATCTCCTCACAGAATCTGTGATATAGTAAATGGCTGTACTTTGCCATTAGGTTTGTGGAAAATTTGTAATGCCACCATAGGAACTGACATAGAAGGAAACTTCCTCAATATTATAAATATTATCTCTGCAAATCCTACAGCTAACACCATACCTAATGATGAAATATTGAAAGCTTTCCCCTTGAGACAATGATGCTGGCCATCACCACTTATAATATATATTTTACTACTTTTCTTAGCCAATGCAATAAGGCAAGAAAAAGAAATAAAAAGACAATATTTGACAAAGGAAAAAGTAAGACTGTCAACTTTGGAAGATAACATGATAGAAAATCCAAAAGAATCTATACACTTTTAAAATTACTAAGTGAATTTAACATGGTTTGCAAATACATAGCCAATACCGTACACAACAACAATTATATTTTTAGATACAAAAACAGACTTTTTGAAAAGAACTTTTGCAAAAGCACTTAAAAATCATATAGGAATTATTCTAAAGAAATATGCGTCTTGGCAGGAACACACAGAAAACTAATAAAGATTACTGAGAGAAATGAAAGAAGCTTTAAATAAATGGAGGTCTTTAACACGCTAAGGGATTAGAAGACTCACTGCTGTAAAAATGTCAATTCTCCTCAAATTAATCTGTAGGTTTAATCAAAATTTCAACAGGTCTGTATATGTGTGTGTATGTGTATAAATTCACGAGATGATTCTAAAATGCACATAAGAAGTTGAAAGGGCTAAGCATGACAAAGACAATCTTCAGGAAGAACAAAGTTAGAGCACTTATGGTACCAGATATCAGGACATATTACAAAGCTACATTATTCAAAACAGAGTGGTACTGGAGCAAAAATAGACAAATTCATACCTACTTAATAGAATCCAGAAACAATATAACCACCTGATTTACAACAAAGATGCCTTGTAATACAGTGGGGAAAGGATAATCTTCTCAATATAGGGTGTTGGCTGAATGGGACCTCTCTCTGCAAAAATTAGCATAGACCACTATTTCAAGCCATTCACAAAAACCCATTCCAAATGAATTACAGACCTAAGTATGAAAGGAAAGAGCAATAAAGCTAGAAGATAAGATGGAAGAATATATTTATGACATTGAAGTAGTTAAAGATTTTTTTTGAACAGGACACAAAAAAGTACTAAGCATGAACAAAAGATTGGTAAGTTGGAGAAACTCCTCATCAAAAGACAAAAAAATAGGAAAAGGTATTTGCAATATTGACAATGCATACATCTTATAAATGACTTTTGTTCAGAACATGTCAAGAACTTCCAAGATCAATAAGAACAATACAAACAATACAACAGCAATAAAAAATGGCAAAAGATTTGCTTAGGCCCTTCACAAAAGAAATGTCCAACAAGCATTAGAAAACATCTTCAAAATCATTATTCATCATGGAAATGCAAATGGAAATCACAATAAAATACCCCTTCCCACTCACTGGAATGGCTAATAATAAACCAACATAAAACTGAACGCTACCTAGTTGTTGAAACTATGGCAAATATTGTCAACATATTGCCAGAGGGTGTGTAAGTTGGTAGGGTCAAACAGTTTGGCAAACTGTTTTGGAATGTTTTCTAAAGCTAACAAGACATACGGTTTTATACTCGTAAGTAAATGTCCAAAAGAAATGCAAACATAATGCACCAAAAAACACATATTAGAATAACTTAATTCACTGAGTAAGCTGTGGTCTATTTATACAATGGTATATCATGCAACAGTGGAAATTGAATCACTGCTACGTACAACTACATGGAACTATCTCACAGATGCAAAATAATACTAGTCATATGCTTATTCATATAAAATTATATAAAATTTAAAAACAGGCAAATCTAATCTGTAGGAAATGAGTCAAATAGTGATTACTCGTAAGGCTTGTAATGACTTGGGGGACGTAGGGTAGCTTCCCACATGTTGGTGATCTTTCATGTCTTGGTCTGGCTGGTAGTTAAATGAATGATTTCATTTTGTGAAAATTCACTCACTGGTGTGTGGTTTTTAGTGCATGAAACTAGTTTATAAAATGAAAAAAGGAAAACCAGCCATGTTGGCTGGGATTGTTGATGGTGACAGGGATAGCTTTCTGATTCCAAGGCAGACATGTGTGTTTGAGTTTTTCCAAATGCCCAGGTTGTGGGCTCTAATAAAAATCAAGTGCAGATTTCTAGTTATCCTGTGTAACTATGTCTACAGTAACAATATCTGACCATTTTTTGCCTCTGGGAAAAAAATTGTGGATTCAGGAATACATTCCCTTTCACAAGAACTGTGGCACAGACGCTTACTGCTGAATTCATCTTTTATTCTGTTGGATTTGAGGACGTTTAGTTCAGGCTGATTTTCTAGAGGAATAAAAGGAGGAGGAGTTGAGTCGGGGGAGGGGTGACTCATCAGATCCAGCTGAATGAACCAAGGCAGAAGCACGGAACTAATTACCTACTCAAAGAGCTTTGCTGGTTGGGGCCTAGCCACTGTGCCCGCGCTTGTCAGGGCCGTGGCTCTGGCGTCACTTTGAAGAGAGACCTTAGGGGACCCCTTGACGTTCCTGCAGAAGGAGCTGCCAGGCTCCTCCATCTAGTCCAGAGTCCCCTGCCCTGGTCCTGTGTCCCTATCTCTCATCTCTCCCCTCACTCATCTCCCAAGAGAGGCTCTGAGCCCTCCAGCCTGCTTCCTGGAGAAGCACCAAGACTGGACTCAGGACAAAGGGCTGAGAGTGGAGAAAGCACCCGGGGGCAGGTCAGAGGCCCAGCAGCCGGTGTCCCATCTCTGGGATAGCTCAGGCATTCAGGAGCTCAAAGGAGGTGGCGAAAGATTTCCCTTTACTGAGTGTCTATTCCAAACTGCACTTCATCTTAGGTAGCGTTGCTCCCATTTGACTGATGAGAAAATAGGATCTGACAGTGTAGGGTCCTGCCCAAGGCCACATGGTAAGCAGGTGGCAGAGTCTGTCTCTTCCCCCATCTATTCCGGAGTCTCTACTCTGAGGGGTCCTCCAGTCTCCTGTCCATACACTGCTGTCCCAGCTGAGTTCCTGGCTGTCCTGGACAGCATAGGAGGGAGGCAGCTGTCTCTATCCCCACTGGCCCCCTTTAGTGAGGGGTTCATTCCTGCTGGCTCATTCTAGATACTGGTGAACCCTGGGGCAATCTCCCTTTGGCCCTGGCCTCTCAGTCAAAGGTGTGGAAAATGTGGCTGGAAATTTAAGACAGCCAAGAGCACAGCTGGCTCCCACTGTATAAAGAGCGCTGAGGCCCCAGTAAAGGCTCATTCATCTCAAGGAGCTTCATGCTTGGTAGACTCTGAGTGCCTGAAGAGAAATCGTGCAAACTGACATCACAATAAACACAGAAAGCATGTCTATAAAACCCCAGACAGGCGGCAAACGCGAGCAAGGACCTCAAGTCCCTCAACTGCAATGAAGTGAAAGTCTCCGTCCTCCCTCCCCTGCAGGGCTGCTCCAGTCAGATGGGTGGGGACAGCCAGGCAGAGAATCTGGCTGGGGAGTGGCATGGAATGGCTAGGGGATGCCCTAGGAGCAGGTATGATGCTTTTCAGGTGATGAGACAGGGTCTGAGGCTCAGATCCATGGCTTTAGTTGCCAACTCAGACACTGCTGAGTCACCTCTCCTCCCCATGCATGCATTCATTCACCCATCCTCCACCCATCCATTCGCCTGACATCCAGTGAGCACATTCCAGAGCTCCACACAAAGCTCTGAAGATAAAAAGGACCCAGTTTCTGGTCTGGATGATCCCGGAGTATAGAAAGGGGAGAGAGACACCAAATAACCATAATCATTTTTAAACACCAACATTTTTTCCCCATTTATAAAGATAATTTTAGAGGAGATATATTATTGAAAAGTATAGAAAATGTATGAATGTCTCAAGAAGGAAATAAAAAACACCTGTAATCCCATTCTCCAGACACAACCATTGTGCGTAGGCTATGTAGGAGAGGCTCCAGGTATCCCGGGCCCAGTGTCGTGGGAGAGGCAGGGAGCGGGTAAGAGCATGGAAGACACAGTGATCTAGAGGCCCGGGGACAAGTGGATGGCAAAGGAGACCCTGGGCCCTTCAAAGAGCTCAGACCCCTTCCCAGAGCCTTTCTTGCTGTGGAGTCACACTGCAGAAAATTGCTGGGAGATGTGTTGCTAGTCATTCACTACTAATGACCCTTCAGGTATCGCTAAGATGCCTTTTATAGTTGGTGTACCCTGGAGCAGACTCAAGGAGGTCTCTGTGCTCCTTGTGATCACTTCCTTGAGGGGCTGCTCAGAGAAGATGGGAAGAGGTGCCACAAAGCAGGGGTGGCGCCCAACCCCAGAGGAGAACGGCCACCCTCCCGCCTCATCCATCAGATCCTGTGTAGCTCTGTAAGTCCCGGGAAGGCAGAGCCTTCCTGTTTGTTACGTTCCCAGCTTCTAGCACATTTCATTGGTTCATTCATTTATTCATTAAGTAAGCATCCATTAAACTCTGTGTGAGTCAATCAACACACTCTACTATGGTGAACAAATTTCCCTGCCCTCAAGGAATTGATAGTCTAGGCAGGGTGAGAGGACCAGACTCAAGCAAATAAACACACCAGTAAATGTTTAGTTATAGATAGTGATAAATGGCCAGGTGCAGGGGCTCACACCTGGAATCCCAGCACTCTGGAAGGCCAAGGCCAGTGGATCACTTGAGGTCGGGAGTTTGAGACCAACCTGAGCAACAGCAAGACCCCATCTCTACTAAAAATGAAAAAAATAGGCGAGGTGGTGGGTGCCGATAGTCCCAGCTACTTGGGAGGAGGTTGATATGAGCTAGGCTGATACCACACCATTCTAGCCTAGGGCAGCAGAGTGAAACTCTGTCTCAAAAAAAAAAAAAAAAAAAAAGAGCAGTGACAAATATTCAAAGAACAGTGACAGGGGCTGTGCTTGGGAGGGATTAATTAGACTGGGAACAGAAAAGAAATAGCTAAGTAAATTACTTTTCGGTTGATTCCTAAAGGGGCTGGAACATACTCGGCACTAAATAATTCCTTACTGAATGGAAGAAAAGTCAAAATCCACCCATGGCAATGGATGTGTGTCAGGGATGAGACTGACGTGAGGAGAGGCTGGTGCAGCAGCCATCAGCGCTGGAGAGTTTGCAGTGCGGGAGTGACGCAGTCCGGTTTGTGGTATAGAAAGGCAATGGCTACCTCTTCTGGATCTTAGAGTTTCTTTTTTATAATTTCCTGGAACAAGACTAGATGACTCCTACAAAATCTTCTCCCATTTAGAATCGTTGCCCAGTCATCAGCTCCCAGGCCCTCTGGCCAACTTGGCAGGTGGGCAAAGCCTCCCTTGGCATCTCTCATCCCTCCCCTATTCATTCGCCTTATTGCCACCCCTGCTACTCTTCCTCCAATTGTGCCGGAGCAGCCCCAGTGGGCCCCACATCAACTCTTCCTTTCCTTCACACCTGCTTTCATAGAGTGAAATCAAGGAAAGACGTCATGTCTGATAAGGCTCAGTGTGATATTACTTCCCCTGTTAGCAACAAAAAGCCCTTGGGCCAAATAAATGAATGCTAATAATGAAATTCCAGCCAGACCAAGGTCACCCATGGCGCCCCCCTCTTAGGGTTTCTCATGGGCCTTGTACTCTGCCTGTGGCACTAACTGCATGTTGGGACGTGAGACTCCACTTGTCACCTGGTGGGCAGAGGGTGCTGCAGGGTCAGGTGTAGATTAGGAACCCCCAGATTAAGGGTTGTGGTGTCCACAGGCAGAGATGGCCTGAGAGGGAGGGTTGAGCTGAGCAGTGCAGACTGGGTGAGTTTTGGATGTATGAACAGGAGCAGGGAGAGGCTTCCTGATGCAAAAGGTCTGAGTGGGTCATAGAAACTTGAATGACCAGGAGGCCTGGAGATGACACTATTGTCAACACCTGCGGTACCACCGTGTCTCACCACCCAGAGGTGGCATCAGACAAAAGAGAAAGGTGGTCTGTCCTATGTCAGCTGTGTGGCTGGGGACACATTTACTTAAGTTTTCTGAGAGTCCATATTATAAAATAAACTGCAATACTTAGCTCCCCAGTTGAGGGGAGGATTAAGATTGAGACCATGAACTTGCCTAGCAGAGCGCTTGGCATGCGTGTATTCAAGCGACGTTGATTTTCTTTTCTTTCCAGCTAAGCAAGTCAGGAAGATCCTCTCATCAGCTCCACGCCATTTTATCAGAGGAATTACATGATTTTTAACAGCCTGGAGTGGGACTCAGATTTTGAGGGTTGTGGATTAGAGGGATGAGCTCACAAAGGTTCCATACCTTCCTCCCTGGGACCCGGCAGTTTGGGGACACAGCAGTTTTGAGAGTGACATGTTCCAACCAACTGCCAGTTTCAGGGATGCCGTGATGGCAGGAATAGGGGGTGTAAAGAGGTGAGTGTGTGTGGGGGGTGTGGGCAAGGGCAACAAGAAATGTGGTGACGTCTGATGTGGCTATGTGACTTAGAGCAAATAGCTTACCTAGCCAGCACCGGGTTGGCCATCAGGTAACCTGACTCAGCAATCTGAGTACGACTTAGAAGCCGAAATCTTGGGTTCTAGCTGGAGATTCTATATGCTCACATGGGCAAAGAAAGAGCAGTTGCCAGCTGACAGCATGTGGATTTTAAACAAAAGAGAAGAAGGCTTTTCCCAAGTCTGAGTCCAACGTGGATGAGCTGTGTGAAGTGCTGCCCCTCTCGATGCCGGCTTCTCCATCCATGAAAAAGGAAGAGGGCACCTCACCCACAGCTCCCCAGGCCTGCTGCTTTGGGCTCCAGCCCAATAGATAGATAGAAATATGAGTATCAATAATGACAAATATGAATATGAGCACAATCACGTGTGAATATGAACATAAATAAGAATGTGGTCCATGTATCCCTCCCCTAACATCTGGGGGAGGACAACTTCACTCCCTGCTCCACTTAGAGTCTGTCAACAAACTGTCCTGCTGTACACAAGACTATTATGATCCTGATTCTGTATAAAGTGCTCAGCAGCCTCCAAATAGCCTTCACATCTGATGTCTGCCATGGGTGATCCAGGCTCCCTCCCAGACAGGTAGGGCAGGGGCTGCTTTTGCTGTGTGCATGTGGGAACAGAAGCTTGGACGGGGGAGGACTCTTGCCTTCTTTCCACGACTCCCTATCCCTGTGTTGAACTTGAGGAGATTTTGAAAGTAAAGGGCTTATTCTGCTCTGAAGGCTCTTAGTAACTAGAAATGCGTCATTTGCAGATGTGCATCAGTGATACCACCAGGTTATTGTGAATAGATACCCAGAGTGTGTTAACAATCAACATGGTCATATTCAAAGGAAAGAGTCATTCATAGGTGGGGGTGGCCTGGGAAGAGGCTTCACGCAGGACCTAAGCTTTTGAACTGGGTTTGGAAGAGCAGGTAGCATTTGAAACAGGGTAAATGGGGAGGGCGGGAAGATACCTGACTTGTGAATTTGGTTACTAATAAGGCAGATCCCTGGAGAATGACTAATTTTAGGAACATTGGAAGAAAGAAATCAAGTTTCTGGTTTTGCAAAGTATAGAACCCTAGACCAAGGTGAATGCCATCTAAGGAGGCCCCATCAGGACATCTGTGTCTTCATGAGAGTATCCTAGACTGGAAAGGATCTTTATGGAAAGAAAGGATGGCTTGGCTATTATAAGCCTGGGAAGCCTGATCTCGTCAGGAAGGAAGGCGTGTGTTAGAGAGAGCTCTGGGGCCCGGGACATCTTCTGTGATGTCCCCAGTGAAGGCTCACTCGGTGGTGCTACTCTGTCCTGGGGAAAGGTCCCACCTCAGTCTTTCCAGGTGAGAAACTGGAGGGTTTAGTAGGCTCTGAGCCCCGGGCAGAGCCCCAGTGTTTCTTGGTACCCAGCTCTGTTGCCAAGATCTAGGAGGCAGCTAACAAGCCGGCCTAGGGGATGCCTGAACACACAGGCCAGAGACTCATTCTTTACCTGCTTGGTGATTTTGGAATTAATTAAATATCCCATCTTATCAAAGCTTTAGGGTGTTTTTGCTCTAGAAAGCTTCTTTTCTCTTAACTAAAATGAGGCCCATAAATGAGAAATACAGTGCATGAAATCTCTGGGTGTCACACCATAAATTTCAGGAATGCAGCTTTGCAAATCTCCTTTAGGATAAATTGTAGCAATAAAGAGTTTGCATTGTCTCCATGTATTGCTGGGTGCAGGGAGTTGAGCCTTCTGCTGTGGTGAGTAATTTGACTGAAGACCATGTGGTCACATAGGGGGAACATGAGGTTGCTTGGCTGTACACCCTGGGGGTGGCTGGTCCTCTGTTCTCCTACCACCACCCAGAGAAATGGGTACTCTGCTCTGGCAGTGACCTTGGGAGAAGTTAGGAGGATCTGGGAAGATCAGGGGGAGGAAAGGATATGTTGAGACTAGGAAAAGGGTGTGGGATTCTTGAAATCTGGTATAGGAGGATCTTTGCCGTAAAATATACTAGATACATAATTAAAATTTGTTTGTTTATCTTAAACAGCCTTTCTCATTTCTTTCACCCTATCTCTTAGTATTTTATTCATTCAGTTAAATACTAAACAGCAGTTTAAAAAAAATGAATGAACTGGATACCTAATGTTGAGTGAGAAATACAAGTTCTAGGAGATATATAGGGTATGATAATAGGAGTATGCTTTGACCATGGACACAGATCCAGGTAAAGTGCAAATTCCCAGGTGAATTAAGAGTCACTATTTTCAGGAGGAGGATGAAGGGAGGGTGAGTCTTTAGATTTGTCTATTAAAATGGAGGGAAACAAAGTAAGTAGGGTAAAATATTAATATCTATTAATTCTAAGTGATGTACGTGTTCACTATGTTTGTTGTATTACTTTATGTATGTCTATAATATTTCACAACTAAAAGCAAAATATTTTTAAAAGAAAAAAATTACAATGTCTTTTTTTTTTTGCTCTTTGGAGAAGTGTGAAATGAAATCTATTCAGATTTTGCTGAGTAGGATGGGACTGTTTATCTCTAAACTATATGGTCCCAGGTGATTGTTTATATTTCTTATCTCTGCCTTTTATTGTCTCCTTGCCCCAGGGACATGTCGGCATTTCTTGGTGTTGTCAGTCAACCTGCCCACTTACTGTACGGAGCAGTGGAGAGGGGAGACCAGTCCACACAGGAAGGCTGGCTCTCCTCAGCAACACACAGAGATGCAAACGTGGAAATGGAGAAAGCTGAGAAGAGCCATCTGCCAGCTGGGAACCCAGATGTGGCATCCTAAGTCAATTCTCAAATTTAAATGTGCATCTGAATCTCCTAGAGACCCTAAAGATTCTGATCCACAGCTCTTGGCAACTCTGCATTTCCAGGTGATGTCATGGTTGCTGGTCCAGGGACCACACTTTCAGTATCGAGGTTTTAAAAAAAGGAAAAGAAGTGCCCCAGGGTCCTGTGAGCCATCCCACATGTCACGTGGGTGCATTCCTCCAGTGGAGCTCCTGATTCTGTGTGAGGACCAGCTGCAGGTTTAGTGAAGGGGAGACCTGGGTGATCATTGCACAACAGCAGGTGAGGAGGTAGATGGCGGTGGAGGGTCAGTGGTAGCTCATCTATGCCACGAAGCCGGTAATGGCAGATCTGGACTGGCCCTTGGATTCCTGGTCTGTAGTTCAGCACTTTAACTATTTGACCACCTCATCCCTTTCCTCCTAGCAAGAAAACAAACTTACCAGTAAGAATGCACTGAATTGTCCATATCTTTGCCCTTAAGTAATTCCCCTGCAGGCAAATCCAGATTTAAAATAGAAAAGCAATGGGGAAGGGAAGAAAATTACTTTTCAGTCTTTATCATAGAATTCCTGTAAACTGCAAGCTCCCGTAATAGACTTCACATTTAATTCCATTTTACCAAAAATCAATTTATGCATACTATTTTATCAGCACAAACGGCATAAATAAAGGCCCACCTTAACTGATTACTGTGTCTCTGCCAGACTCTGGGTCCCTGTCTTTCAGGGACTTTCAGAATTTTTGACTTTGGCAAAGTTTCTTCTCTAGATTTCAATTTTTTTCACCTAAAAATGACATTGAACTCATTGTCACTAAGGTCTTTTCAGTTTTAATGGTTTTTTTCTTTGTATACCTTAAATATGGTTTCTGGGACTCCTCTCTCCAGCTGTTATTTTTCTCTTTACATGGTTCACAGCTTTCCTGCTCAGGAAAGTGGTAAGTGAAAGGAAGGACTATTGATACAGTGGTTGCTTTATATTCAGGGAAGAGGGTCAGCACGCTATTTAAAATCCGGCAACAGAATGACTTTCTGTTTGCTTTTCAAAGGCTCTTAAGCCTCAGTCCTTCCCATAAAGAGAGAAAGTAATTAATTGTCTCATGTCTACCTTCCTTAAAAGAAAGTATGCAGTTGGTGTGGTGGGACTATCAGGAGAGCCAATCAAGCCAATTGTGACTGTTCCTTCCTGCTTTGTGACCACAGGTTTCAAATGGAAAAAACATAAACCGTTAGTATAACTCCCTGGGTAAATTCTGCCCAGACACTTCTTCTTTCCCTTGAGAAAGGCCTGGTTTGAGATCAGTACTGGGAGTGCAAACAGGTAGCTCTCTTCGGGCTTGGAAAGGTATTGCTAAGGGTAGGGTCTCCCGGGCCAGGATGGGGTATACTGTGTACCTCACGGATCCTGTGCGCCGTGAGTAAGGCAAAGCCATTCTAGCCCTCAGGGCCATGGCTTCAGAAAATGGAGATGTTTGCCTGAAAGATTTTCTGGTCACTGGGTGTAGGATTCTGCATATCAGCTGGATTTGGAGTGCAGGCATAAATCCCACTTCTTCAAACTGAAGGAGAACTCAGGGAAAAAGGTATCTATGCCTACCTTTGAGGGAAGAGGTATCAAATCAGGGTGGGTTAGTAAGGAAGATCAGAGGTCAAGACTAACAGAGAGGCATGGCAGCTGATGTCTCCTGGGAAAAGTTGATGCTTTCATCTGGTGGGTGTGATATGAAGCCAGGCATCATGGCAAGGACTGCACGGGTCCTTTGCACAGAAATGACTGTTATTGCTGCAATGGAATGAATTATAGATGTGTTGTACTCCAGCTGATGACAGAGCAGGAGTACACTGGAGGAGAGAGAGCAAAGCAAAGAGAAGCAAAGCAAAAATAAACGGTGAGAAACTCTGAGAGTGGTCTTTGGAGAAGGAAGTTCTTCAGTCTTCCATAATGCCTACATGGGCTATTCAAATCTACAGTGGGAAATTCCCCAAGAAAATTTCTCTTTCTGTGTGAAGGGGCAGTGGGAGGGAAGGAGGTACCTGGAGAGTGCCAAGGGCAGCTTGCCTTGGATCCCACATTCTCTTCCCCAGGTTTTGCCTGCATGACTGTCGGGCAAGAAGAGTGAATGGGCACCTTGAGCCCTAAATAGGAAACCCCAGAGGCAGGGACTTGGGAAAGACTAATAAGAATATACACTTGAAAAATGGGTAGGAAAAGGAGTTGCAAGAGTAGTGTAGTTCTCAGCAAGCTGTACAACTAGATGAGTATCTTCCTCTCCTAGAGTTCTAGTTTCTTAAGGTACAAAAAAGAGAGAACTTGTGATCTCAATGGTTTTAAAGCATATCTATATAGCAGCATCACTCAAGGAGCTTTTGTAAAATAGCTATGTCCAGGCACAGGCACCACCTCAGACAAATTGAATCAGAATCTCTGGGGGTGGGGCACAGTCTTTTTTTGTTGTTGTTGCAGTTTGGCTGGGGCCAGGTTCAAACCCACCATCCTGGGTAGATGGGGCTGGCGCCCTACTTACTGAACCACAGGCGCTGCCCAAGGGGCATAGTCTTTTTAAAGAAAATTCTACTATGTCTCCAGATTTGAGAACCACTCTCATTACTGAAACTGTAGTCCGTACATCAGTGACAGCAATATCTCCTGCCCCACCTTAGAGACCTACTGAATAGGAACCTGCCATTTTAATAAGATTCTCACACCCATGTTTGAGAAGATGAAGATTCCCATGAAGATTCTCTTCATGTGCACACCCAAGTTTGAGAAGCTCCAAGAAAGCTCATCTCTAAACAACATTTTACTTTTAATTGTGAAATATTTTTAACATCTAGACATGCATAGAAAATAACTTAACACCCATATACCCAAGCTGGTTTTATTAGCTCATTAGTTTTTACTATTTTTGTTTAGACTTTGCTTAATGTAATGACAGTTATTTTAAGTTAAAACCTCCTGGATCCTGTGCATGGTACTTCCTTCATAGATATAGTCATTATCTTGATTTTGGCCTTTCTCCAGCTCATTAATGGTTTTGTATTATTATTGCAAAGGTAGGTAACAATTTTCTGGTTGCTGATCCATTCTTGCATTCCAGGAATAAATCATAATGGATCACTTTATATGTGTGCATATATTAGCACACTGCTGGATTTGGGGGCTACCAGTTTATTTAGGATTCATAGTATTAAATGAGATTGATCGAAAGGGTTCCTTTATTGTCAGTTTTTGGTGTGGAAAGTATGTTGGCCATAGGAAATGAAGTAGGTAGTTTTACTCTTTTTCTATTCTCTGAATTAGTTTGCAAAAAGATTGGTTTTATCTGTTTCCTGAAGTGTTAGAAAAGTTTGCCTATAAAACCATCTGGGTCTTTTCTCTTTTGTGGGATATTAGAGGTGATTCATTATTGATTCCTGATCCTTAATATCTATCAGTTTACTCTCAGTTTGTACATCTTCTTGAGTTGGCAATATACCTCCTTCTAGAAAATTATACATTTCATCTGAGTTTTCAAATTTATTGATGTGAAATCATTTATTCATCAAAAAAACGACTGCATCTGTGGTTATTATTTGATTTTCCTTCTCTTTTGTTTCATTTATTAGTTTTCTTTAAAGAATCAGTTTTGTAAAGCACTCTCTATTACCTTTTCTAAAAAATATTTTCTTTAAGTTTAGTTAGGTTTTATATTTGCAACTTATTGAATTGATTCTTATAAACTAAAAACATAAATATGTGTAAGTCTATCAATTTGACCTCAAAGTTCACTGTAGCTGCACAGTGCAAATTTTGATCAGTGTTTTCATTGTCTCTCCATTCTAAATATCTAGTAATTTCTGCTTCAAATGTCTCTTCTATCCATTAGTTATTTAGAAGGGCATTTTTATGTTTCCAAACTTATGTTGCTATTGTTTTTACCTATCTTTTCTTACTATTACTACTTTTAATTTAATTGCGTTGTGGACCACGAACTGAATTCTCCTGCATCAGACCTGTGAAATCTGATTTTCTTTGGATATAAAATGTGACCCATTTTTATAATTGTTTCATGTGTCTGGGCCCTTACTGAGTTCATAAAAAGATGGTGGCATCTGTGGCTCAATGGAGTAGGGCGCTGGCCCCATATGCCAGAGGGGGCGGGTTCAAACCCAGACCCGGCCAAAAACTGCAAAAAAAAAAAAAAAAAAAAAGATGTTGTATGTTAATTTTGTTGGTCAAATCTTTCTTATCCTTACTCATTATTTTTCTGTTTAATCTTCAGATTCTGATAGTGTGGTTTTGTCAGCAGTTCTTTATTTTCTGTAGGCTCTTACCTTGTACATACCAAGGCTATATGGTTAAGTTCATGAATGTTTGCTATTGCTAGATTCTTCCTTCATTATTTTTTTTGTGCCCCTTATCATAAGTTTTTGCTGTGAAGTTCTAGTTCAATTGATAATAACCATTTCTTTTGGCTTAATGGTACCTCTTTTGCTGTTTTCTTATTTCCAACCTTTTAGAATGGTTTTGTTTTAGGTATGCTTTTCGCAAGGATAGTGAATTCTGTTTATCTTTTAAATTCAGTGTGATAATTTCTCTTTTTAATAGATGAATTTAGTCAATTTATCTTTTTGTGTAATTGCCAATATATCTGGCCTATTTCTATCAACTGGCATTGTAGTTTTTTAAATATTTTACTATTTTTCTTCTTCAATTTCTCCCCATCTTCTGTTAAATCAATATATTTTCTATGTCTCCTGTGTCCTCAGCTGGTCTGGAAATAAACTTATAAAATATTTAACTATAGGGCGGCGCCTGTGACTCAAAGGGGTAGGGCGCCAGCCCTGTATGCTGGAGGTGGTGAGTTCAAACCCAGCCCCCGCCAAAAACCGCAACCTCCCTCCCCCCAAAACTAAAATATTTAACTATAATTAATAGTTTTGGAAAAAACCTAAATTTAATTTTTGTAGTATTTCTATTCTCTCCCTCCAAACATAGAATTTAGCAAACTTTAAGTGCCTGCTGAATACGAACTCTAGTTTTTTTTCTGTAGTTTTAGTGTACATTTTTATGCACATACATTATTTCTTATGATTGATGATTAATTGTAGTATTTAAAAGTTTACCAACACATTTTATTCATTTCTGTACAATTGTTTCTTATATTGCATATCTTTTCTCTAGATTTGTTTTAGTATATCCTTTAACATTCTTTGAGTAAGATCTATAAATCATAAACTCTTTCAGTCCTTATAAGTTGAAAATGTCTTTGTTTTGACTTATTTCTTAAAGATATATTAGATGGCTATAACATTCTACATGGATGAGTCCTTTCTCTTTGTACTACATAGGAATTAGTCTACTATTTATTGGTATTTTTGTTGGTGATAACAAGTTGGATGTCTTTCTGATTATAGATAATCCCCCCAAAACATCCTACTATCTTTTTAACATTTTTCTCTTTATTATCTTTTATAATCTAAAGTTTCACTGTAATTTGTCTGGGAGCAGAGATATCTTAATTCTGATACATACTTGGAGTGAACTTTTTATCTAAATAATTCTGCCTTTCCTCAGCTCCGGAAAATTCTCACATTATTTTGCCAAGTATTGAGTCTCCTTTATCGCCTCCTCTCTTTTCTTCTGACGTCCTTTTGCATTATGTCTAAGAGCCACTCTGTCTTCTGTGTTTCTAAACTGCTTTTTCAACCATTTGGAAAATCTCTTTTTCTCTCTCTGTCTGCTGCATTCTCAGGTAAGCATTAACCCACTAACCTAATCCACTAATTTTCCATTTGAACAATATCATTCTTCCAGCGCTCATCTTACCTTTGAAGCTGATACACTTAAAATTCATTTTTAATTTAGATTGATTTTATTTTCTATGAAGGTCTTTTTGAATTCTAATTTTTATAATTGGCTCTTTTCCATGTCACCTGACTTCATTCCATTTTAGTCCTCTTTGGTTTCATAACTTCTAGCTCTTTTTAAACAAAAGTTCTCCATCATGCGTCTGTTTGAGCATATCTCAAATGTATTCATTTAAAAGTTTATTCAGATTGCCATAACATTTCTTTTAATCTGAAGGGAATTCATATTGCAAGGATTGAGTTTTGGCTTGCTCTCTTGGTATGGTTCTACATTTTTGAGTTTTATGCTTGAAGGCTGCTTCTGAGAGATGTCTTCCCTTTCTCCAGCCAGGCTCATCCTCCCTGTCCCTGTCTAGCTGGTTATGTTGCCTTTCTATGCTTGTTCCTCCCTCAAGGTCAAGGCCAGAGTCACTCTCTGGGCAGTGTGGCTCAGTTCCAGGTCCCACCACATTGTTTCTAGGCCTGCAGCTCACTGACAATAGTTCCTTCAGTGATGCCTTTTGAGGCTCCTTTTATTGCTGGGATTGGGGAGTTTCTTTCATGTGATCCTGGCCACAAGCATTGAGCCTGGCCCTGGCCTGTCATTTTAGCTAGTCATCCTTAAAACTACTTTATGCCCAGGGCCGGATTCCTGGCTGTATAGACTGCTTCCCTCCCCAGGGCCCAGCTGGCCTGAAGCTTGATCTGCTCATTCCTTTCCAGTTCTGCCTTGGATTTGAGAAATGGAGACAAAATGCCTGTATTGTTGAGGTCAGTTATGTACTTCACATGTTATTTACCCTTATGATACATCTAGAGTGGAATAGTACAAAATGCACCATCTTGCTCAAAGTCTAGATTTGAAAGAAAAAAGGAAAGAAAGAAAGAAAGAAAGAAAGAAAGAAAGAAAGAAAGAAAGAAAGAAAGAAAAAAGAAAGAAAAAAGAAAGAAGAAAGAAACAAAAGAAAGAAAAAGAAAGCCAGCTTAGGTATAGTCACCAAGTTAATAATGGAGAATCTTGTGTTCTTTAGGGGATAAGGGTCAGTATATATTATGTTATCTCTTACTCTTTAAAATAAAAGTACTGGACGGACAGCAACTGTGATTCTCCATCATTTTATGCATTTCTAGGACCCGGGAGACTTATGAAACACGTGTTTCGTAAGTGTTACAAAGAAAACTAAATAAGCTTCTCTGGGCATTTTTGTGAACCTTTCTGATAATGTTCTTAGACTTAAATTCAAACATCTACCCCCTGGACCATAACTTTAGTGTTGTACATAAAGTCAGCACATTTTTAAGATCAATGACATCTTGAAGCCAGCTATTAACTGCAAAAGTCAGAGCTGCTTAAGAGAGATATGGACATGCCCTATTTTGTAACAAAGAAGCAACACAGAAAAATATTCACTGATGAATATCCTACCAGTAAATTAGAAACAATAGGCAAATACCTTCAAATTGCTTTCCACAGTGTGTTTTCTTTGTCTTTCTCTTTGAATATTATTTATGAGAAATAATTTACTGATATTTTTGTTATCCCTAATTATATACCAAAGAAAATTAAAAGCACTACAGAGGAGGAAATAATGAATAGTAGCATTTAATTAAAATCAAAGTGGGTACCATCAATGCCTGTCTAATACGATAATGAGTTTAATTTATTTTTCATTTAATGAGAATAAAAATAAAGCTTAAATCAACTGCCTATGGAATTAAATGACAACAATTTCAAAAATTTAAGTTTTTCTAAAATGGAGCCCTAAAAGAATAACAATGACAGAAGCAATGCCAACTGACTGGTCTATATCTGTTTTCCAATAGAGTTGCAGAGAGTAGTTTCCTCTAGTAAGCAGGACTATGCGTTTGGAGCTTCTGGAAGATAGAATTAATTAAAAAGCAATACTCTAACTTTCTGAACTTTAGAGTCATCAAAAAAGTAGACAAAATTGGATTTCTAAGAATTGCTAGTTTGGCATCATAGTCTGAAAGGGACTGAAATAAACAAATTACTATGCAGGGAAGCTTGATTGGATGCTTCTTACCAGATCTAGGCTGCACATGGGGCAGCAAATGAGTGTGGGCAGGGGGAGAGGTGTGGAAGTTCTCCCTTCCACACCCCCAGACAGATGTCTACGGCCATGCAGCTTATGGGATGGGGTCTGCATTAGACGCAGAGGTGGGACTGTTTTTCCAAGTCCCAGCTCAGACTTTGTGGAAAGGTGATTGCCCTTGATTAGGGTTGAAAGAAGAAAGGGCTCTCTTGAGTTGGTTAATCCAAGAAAGTGTGAAGTGATAGACAAGCTGGTATAAAGTACAGAAAGCCAGATTCAAGGTTGGAAATCCCATCTTTGGAGTTTAACCACTCTGGGACCTTGGGAAACTCCGTGGCTTTGAGGCTCCATTTTCTAATCTGAAAAAAGTAGGGTTGTTGGCATCCATCTTGCCCTACCTCACTCAATTTTTAAATGATGGGGAGGAGACATTCATTTAACATTGGCTACATATGAATCACCTTACTAGGTAAGAAACACTATTTCATTTAATTTTCTACCCATTTACTGAACAAATTTTCATTATACTAAGACAGAATCAGGTTCATAGATGGGGCCAGACCCGGAACTCATGGCCTGTGTAGCTCCCCTCCCTAAAGGCTGCATGCTGTCCCGCGGTTGGTCTTGGAACTCAGTTCATGTTCAAAGGTACAAGGGCCCAGTCTCGTTGGAATTATTTTGGTCTTCTCTGCTTAGCTCATTTTCTTGGGTTGGTATTAGTTATACCAACTAATTGGGTTGGACTTTTCCATAATAGTTATACACACACGCACGTGTGCATGCACACACGGGTAAACACACACTGCAAACACTTCTCCTCCTCCTATCTGCCCTATGATACTCCATAGCAGCAGGGATCACCTCACATGTAGTTCTAGGTAACCCCAGAACACGTCTCTGTACAAAGTAGGAGCTGTTTCTATGTGCCTACATAAATGAATAAATTATTTGCATTCTTCTACTTTTGCAGGCTGTTTTTCCCGTTATTTACTCCTTAGAACTCTGTCACTATGCTCCACCAGGTGCTTACTTCTTGTTACATAAGTAGTGTTTCATCACCCCGTCGTACTCACAGAATGCTGGGGTCACTCCCTAACCCCCAAACTGAGACTCAGACACGGATGACTCACCAGCTCTCCTAAACGTCTAATTAATCACAACAGCACTGGAGCAGAACAGCCCTGGAACAGGGTGTGTCAAGCAATTCCTCTGGCACGACTGATAGCACCGGAGCCGTAGAGCTGGCTTAGGCCAGATAATATTGGGAAGAATCCAGGCAGCTTTCATAGTTATATTTCATAAATTTCACTGAGGTTGGTTGAAAAAGCAAAGCATGGGGGCGGAGGAAGACGTCTAGTGTCCTTTTCTTTTATAATTGACTCCTGATCGCCACCTCTCACTTAGTAATGATGACCTATGGAGAGACCTTCAAATCGTTCCATCCCAGTGGAACTCCATACCACAGTGTATGTTCGAAGAGAGATGAGAGGATTGAAAGTGGGGCTTAGCAGAAAGTGCAGTTAGTTAAGTGCTTTTGATCACAGCCTGGTATTCCTCCAGCTGGGAAGGCTATTGTCTTTGTCTAAGCTTGTTACTTTGGTTTTATGGAGCAAAGGAGAGGGTGATTACTTCATTAGCCAACTCAGCACCACCAATCACTGGGGCAGTGAATGGGACCACGGGATGTAAGAAAAAAGACAATTCTACCAATGGAGAACCCAAAACTCATCATTGTCAGGGTTTTAAAATACTTCACTTAAAGTAGAATTAGCGATGAACAATTAACTAGAGCAGAACTATGCAAATGAATATGCAAAAGAGACGAAAAGAGACTGTAATTATTTATTTACATGTTTATGTCTCCCATGGGCTTGTGCATTTCTTAAAATAAGGTCTGTATCTTAGTTTTTTGACTTTCTATTCCCTAGGCTTGGCATGATGACTATCACTTAGTCAATGTTCAATAATTGATTAATTGAGCTCAATATTGTTCAAGTATAAGCTTTTCCAAATATATTATATTGATCTTATGCTTCATACTGCCCCCCATAACAAAGCAGGACAACTCTGTTATCTGGGGCACAATAGATTAGATCACAGTGGTGAGACATGCTGGAACTTGGATCTCAGAAGCTGGTTCTGGGCTGGGGAGCTGGCTCAGGTACAGAGTCCAGCAATAGCCTGGGCTCTTGTGTCTGTAGGCCATGGCTATAATAGAGAGCTGGTCATACAGGTGTTCTTAAGGGGAAGCGGCTCTATAGAAGAGAGAACCATGAAAACAAGAAAGCCAACAATAGGCAATGCTCATAAATTCAGGAAGGTGGGAGCTCTTTAGGGAGCAGGGACATGGATGGCTGTTGCACCACACCTGGCTAGGACCCCAGCCCCCTGAGCATGGGCACAGGCTCTTGTCTTACAGGGAGCAGGGCATTGGTCATGGATGCACGCACCATGGAATAAAGAAGAAGCCCGTTGTCATCCCTGGAAACAGGGTCAGTGCTGGCCAGGGAGCAAGTATGGCTTGATGCCAAATCCCAGAACACTTGGAGCTCCTTAAAATGCTCCTGTCCAGTCAGAGTTGGAGCTAAAGTTGGGGGAGGAGCTGAGTCTGTAAGCAGCAGAGTCACACAACTTTGGCCCTGGGCAGAGGATGGGCTAATGCTCAACCTGTCCCGGGAATAGTCAGATGATGTGTTAATATGTTACTCTGGATCATTTAGTAGGATTCCAACAATCCAAAAGTGTCTCTAGGCCATGGCAATGTGGGGAAGAAAAACATTTAAATGCTTATTGTTAATATATACTTAGGCCAGTTCTCATCTAAGTTCATAGACCCTCCTTCAATTCTATGTGGGGTCTTCTAAAGATCCATGGCCTCCAAATTAAGAACTTTGCTATAAATACTTAATAAACAATTATTTTATTTTTTAACAATATCATTCTTACTATGTGCATTTTGTGAATGAGGAGACTGAGGTTCAGAGAACTGAAGAAACATATCTAATGTCTTACGTAGCTAGAAACATGAGTTCAGGTTTGATGTCCCCGTAGAATTAGGTTTTCCCCTGAAACAGGGCTGGGTCCATTCTATGTGGTCAGTGAGTATTTGCTGACTGAATGAATGGGTGAGCTGAATTAAACGGAACGCAGGTCAGTCAGTGCTCTTCCCACTCCCACGTACCCCATGGTACCATTAAAAGCAGACATTTCTCCTTCTTCAAGCAGGCAGGAGAAGGTAGGTTCATGTCTCTCATCTGCTAGATCTGACAACTTCGTTTTGATCTAAAAGTAATGCCGAATACACATATCATGAGCAACGTTACTCTTTCACAACTGGAAAACAATTCAGCAAATTGAGCAGAGGAGCATCTCAGCAAGGAACACAAGTCCCTCTGGTTTTGCTTGGAAGCAGCTGAGCTTGTTTATGAAACGGGTTGTTACTTTAACTCAACATGAATCCTTTTTTAACCAACAAATTAGCTAGTGCCAGCAGGAGGGGAAAGGAAGGCAGCCAGTGAGGAAGGGGGCAGAG
Organism: Perodicticus potto; assembly: GCA_963574655.1. Classification (NCBI taxonomy): domain Eukaryota; kingdom Metazoa; phylum Chordata; class Mammalia; order Primates; family Lorisidae; genus Perodicticus; species Perodicticus potto. Next base: position 65,627 of record CAUYRH010129403.1, read on the forward strand.
AACCCAGGTTCAAGGAGAAATACAAAGCCAGGAAAGAAAAACACGGAAGGCCTTCTCCTCTTCTGAGCAAACCAAATGTTTCTCAGGGGCTTTTTGTAGATGTCTAGTGTTCTTAACTAACCACAGTTAATTTAATTACATTAAAGGTGAATTGGATGTTGGAAATTCATTTACATAACAGCAATTCTAATGCTTATAAATTGCACAATCAATTAAACCCTTAAGAACAAATGTATATGCTGGAAATGAAATATCTATCTAGTAGGATTAATCAAAAGCTAATCATGAAAAATATCACTATTGGTCTGGCTCAAAGAATATGCCATGGTTACCATTCCAAATTACAGTACTGTAGAGCCCGCTTTAGTACTTAATCATATTAATCAACAAAACGATATTTAACGTGTTCCTATAACCTCTTCCTTCTGCACCAGAGATTCATTTATCTTTAGGCTATGTATTCTTGCCATCACTGGTTGTCAACTTTGTTGTTATTTTAACAAGCATGGGCTTGAGTGTGTTTTCCATAGAAGGCATGGAGCTAGCTACTGCAGATGCATTGAGAAATAGAACAGAGTCATCCCTGCCCTTGACGAGAGAAGAGACAAGGATGTAAGCTCTTGCTGGTTCAAATCACAGTTGCTTAAAGAGCGAGAGAAAGTCATTAGGAGTGGGAAGAGAATCAAAGCCGGAGGGCAAGACACCACATCAGTTGCTCTGGGCCCTCCTCCTGGCTGTTTCTGGCGTATCATGGGCACTTAGCCCAAGTTTGATGATTGACTTCAGTTTGGTCCAGTAGTTCTCCTGCTGTTTGTAAAGGTTCTCAAAGACGATTGCTGAGAGCTGATGTAACATCAAGGGCTTGGCTGTGTAAAGGGAGGTAACCAAGGCTGCCCAGGTAAGGAGGTGCTGAGTGCAGATTAGATATAGGTAAGAGTTCTGATTTTAAAAATCAACTTCATAGTGGAAACTTTGGCATAGATCCTTGGCCAAATTTAAAAACAGATTTCTCACCAGATGGTTTGAGAGTATTTAGAGAAGGAGGCAGGGTTTATTGAAAAGCCACTGTGGGTAAACTCGGAATCAGGCATGCCAACCAATCTAGTTTTCCCTTCTGATGGACTTGGCACTTGGCAGGTGGAGGAATACAGCAGAGAGTGCATCTCACTTCAGCTTTGGATGAAATCTCTCCTGCCATCCCTTGGAGTAGTAAGATAGAGGTGGATTAGTTGATCACAGTATTAAGTGGATTTATGGTTACTCGAGGATTAATAGCAAGGAGTACAGATTGATTTCTCTCTGTCCTCTGCCCCATCCTGTCTAACTTTTAATTCAGCATTGGGATGAGGAGTGAAATGCTGGCCTGTTGGCTATTCAAAGGGCTTCACCTGGCTAGCTCATGCCTGAGATTTTTGGCATCTCCATTTGCAGTGACAACTCCTGTGTTCTGGGCCCTGGTTTCCCTTTATCCCCAAACTCTGTTTCCCAACCCAGCCACAGCCAAAGGCACACACGTCAGAGAGTAGTGTAGCATTTTGTTCAGGAGTCCCAGAACAGAACGAGCTGCCTTGGAAAGGCAGTGGGGGTTCTTGTTAGGATGTTTCTAGGAGGTTCTTGCATCAGTGAGAAGTTGACCAGGGGGACCTCTAAAGCTTTCCTGTGTTCTCTATTATTCTGAAGGAGTATCCTTCAGTGAAAAGAATATTAGCTTTCAAACAGAATTGACTTCACTCTGCAACTTGGGCAGGTCTGAGTTTCCTTATGTATATAAGAGGAATAATAATTCCTACTTCACAAAATAGTGGAAGGATTAAGTGACATGTCCTGTCTAGTGTACCAAACACACAGGTACCCTTAAAAAAGGTTAGGTCTGCCTTCCAGCACCCAGGTCTAGGGGACTATGTTGAACACCGGTGAGCAGGCTCCCTGAGAGGCACCACGCAGAGCCCTTGGACTCAGAGAGTGATGGAGCCGCTCACTGCAAGACCGTCATCGCCGGGAGGAAATGGCCCCAATGTGGCAGAGGAGCAGGTTCTTTCTCCCCTTCCTCGTCCTTGATTCTGACAAAGCCGAGGGGACACAGTGGGGAGGGTGCAGGAAGATGCACTGGTTTCCCCACTAACTTGTCACGGGCCCTTAGGCAGGGTGCTCCGTGACTGAAGAACTGTTCCAGAGTCTCCTTATGGGCAATAAGAAGCACAATCTCCAATGTGATGGTTGGGGGGGGGGTGTTAAACGAGATTAATTAGAGGATTTCTGGATGTGGAATAAATGGGAGATTCCTTTCTATTATTATTTACAGCCGTAACAGTATCAAGACGATAGTCCCAAGCCTTGAGGTCCTCAGACCTGGTGCTAGTCCAATCAATGTGTCTTAAAATGCTTGGATAGAAGTTGTGGGAGAAACCTGGGATGAAAGGTGGACACCAACACTGCAGGGAGCTCGGGGAATCACAGGGTGTTTGGAAGGCCCACCAAATTTGGGGCTCTGAAATCTTGAGAAACAGCAACCTTTCCCACACTCCCAGGGGCTGTGATCATAGGAGCGAGGCAGTGGGTCTTAGAGGGCTGGCGGGGAAGTGACAGCTGGGCCGGGCCCTGACCGTCTGGATGCCTGGCGGGGCAGACCCCTCTGCAGCTCCAGTAGCCCAACCTGGAACATAAAGGGGGTGAGTTGAACTAGGTGCTCCCTCAGGTCCTTCCCAGGCCTAGAGTCCCTGGGCTATGGGCCTACCTGGCCTGGAGATGGCATTACAGTGGGATGCTACCGGGGCCTCAATGTCTTTCCTCTCAGGGCTGGAGTCCCAGGACTGCCTAGCAAATTCCATGCCATTAGGAGAAGCCCAAAGCTCTTTAGAGACTTGTGTGTGTGTGTGTGTGTGTGTGTGTGTGCGAGTCTGCATTGCATGGAGAGTCTCTTAGTTCTCAGTGGGAAGTATTTTCTTTCTTTTATGTATGCATTCATTCAATAAATATATTTTGCTCACCTGCTATAGCTGACTGTGTTTTATGATGTATTTCCCCAAGCTTAGCATGTTCTCTCCTCTAAAAATAAAAAAAAAATTCTTCTAAAACATCTGCTATGGTTTGGCACCTGTAGCACGGTGGTTACGGCGCCAGCCATATACCCAAGGCTGCCGGGTTCAAACCCGGCCTGGGCCAGCTAAACACAATGACAACTGCAACAAAAAATAGCCAGGCATTGTGGTGGGTGCCTATAGTCCCAGCTACTTGGGAGGCTGATGCAAGAGAATCGCTCAAGCCCAAGAGTTTGAGGTTGATGTGAGCTGTGACATCATGGCACTCTACCGAGGGCAACCATAATGAGACTCTGTTTCTAAAAATAAAAAAACCTAAATAAACATCTAATATTTGGCATCATGAAGAGCACCGGGTGTTTAATGCACATTAAATTCTCAGAGCTTGGTGGACTCAGGGAGTATGCTAGCTACCCCCAGCCCACCCCCAGGTCTGCTCTCTGCCTTTCTTCTGCCCGCTTTGTGCTGCAGTGGGTTAAGGCTATGGTGTGCATCCCTGCCTGCTCACTTTCTGGCTTCTGGTCGGGTTTGGCCAATGGGTGGCATCATAAGAAATCAGAGGAGGGGGGGAGTGGTGTTGGGATGTTTATTTGTCTAGTTCCCTTCCTATGGCATTGTAGTGTGCCCCTGAGCAAAGGCCTCTGTCCCTTGTAAGAAAGCCTTCTCTACAAAACTCTTCTCCCTCTGCATTCTGGTAAGCAGGCCTTCGCTCTGCAGGACTGGACTAGTGCTGGCCTATGGTCACTAGTCCTGGGACACTGCTCTAGCCCTGCTGGTTGTTTTGCCCTGCCTAGACCTTTGTAAAGAATTCCCCTTGTTAAACTCACCTCAGATTGTCCAATTTGAATGTGCCATCTCTTTCCTCCTAGGGCCTTGAGTCATACAGGTCATCTATTCCAACCTCTTCATTTTGACAAAGGAGAAAACTCAAGAAGTGACTTCGCTGAAGTTACTCTACTAGAGAGAGCCAGGACTCAAACCTAAGAAGCCCATGAGGAATACATAGAAAATTGACCCAGATTTTTCTGTTTTCTTGTGTTCATTTTTTTTTCCTCAGCCCCTGAAAAAGGCTGTCAGGAGGTTTCACAGTGTAATTAATTATGCTGGCATAGCCAATGAATGGAGCTATGATTTAGCAAGTCGACTCGAGAGGCTGATAAATTAAACAATGAAATGCACATTTCGGGTTCAGTTAAGAGTATCCAGACCTAGCTGAGGAAAAGAGCACAACCTTACATTCCTTTTTTGAAAGAGGAAGCTTTATGTAACTCCTACTCTGAGGTCCCCCCTCCCTTCCTGCCCCTTTCCATGTCAGATCTCTGCTCCGAAATCAACTATAGCTATACATAAGAGGATCAAGTGAAATAACTTATGTCTAGTATTTTTAAGGAATTTAATGTAATTTATAAAATACAAAATATTATGGTTATTCAATCTGCAAATATCTGATTGTAGGATAGCATGTGCTTATATATAGCTTTTTGCTCATTGCCTGTTTTATCAGATTCAAGCCCGTTAGCCAAAATCTTAAGATCCTGTAAAATCTTATATAGCTGTTCATGCTGTCCTGTTCAAAGATGCCACATTTAAGGCATTCACATCATAAAGGCTGTAGATCTTTATGTTTTTTTTTTTTTTAAGACAATTTTCTAGAAGATGGTAGTAGAGCGGCTTGCTCTGTTAAAATTGGTATATTATGACAATTCTACAACAGATGAAAGGAAATTGTCTTGAGGAAGAATTGTCTTTTCCTAACATGCCCTTCTCCTAGTTTCACAAAAGAAGCAACTGTATGAGTTTGTGGAAGTTCTTTAACATAATTCTGGTTCTATAATCTAGTCAATGGACGTGCCTTAGCATAGAGAAGACATATAGTTGCCACAGGTCTGCCCATGGAGGACCCCAGTAACCATCTGGGCCCCCTTTCTCACCAGGTGTCCCCTGCATGATGTGCCAGGCTTTGACTGCCAACCACATGGGCTGGCATGCTGGCCGACATCTGTTTGCTATGACTGCCAAACAGGATGGTTGTTAAGGATTTCAAAATGGTGAACCTAAGGCACCTGGAACGTAGGGGTGGTGGTTGTGTAAGGACACAAAACTTCCACCAGTGCTCTGTGGATAGTCCCCATGTCTGTGGATGCCACGCCCTCTGTTGGCAACACCTGGCTCCTTCCTCACCAGCAACCGATGCTCTGCCTCAATTCATTGCCTGAACATGATCAGAGCCCTAGTGCTGGTCCCAAGAGTACCAGGGCTCCCAGGTCCACACGTGTCACTCCCGACCCCAGCTCACTCACCTTTCTCCCCTCTTAAACTCCACACAGACCTGTGTTCTCTTTCCCTCTGCTCATTAGCACTTGATGCCATTTGTAAATCTTTGCAAAACTCCTGATAATTCTTTTGTGTGCCTAGGTCACGCATTCCTATCAACAGGGCAGATCCCTGGAAGCCAGAATCTTTTTCTTGCTTTTAGGTTGAATACTCCGCTCACGTGGGATCTCCACAAACCATATTGTTTTGGTCACGGAGGGCGCCTTGAAATATAAGGCACGATCGTTTGTTACAACTAGTCCCTGGTCACCTTTTTCAGCTGAGGCTAAGAAAATGAATATGGTCATAAAATGATTATTGGCCTCCTGGTCTAGAAAGTAAATTTAATTTTTTTCTTTCTTCTTATGTCCAAAAAACACAAAATTAATAGAGAGCTCCTGATATCATAAGAGCACTATCACTTATAAGTAATAATAGTATAAGTCAAAATACAATTTCTTGTGTCATTACTATTAACTACTTTAAGGATTCATTTCTTCTCTCCCACCCCTCTTTTGATCAAATGCATTTCAGTAAGTGCAGATGGGAATTGAGAGGATGGTAAAGAATTATGGGTTTCAGTATTTATTCCATGCTCTCTTAATATTGCAGCTATATTCCTTCCAGATGAAATGGCATTTTGGCCGTGGGTATATGATTAATGGCTTGAAAAGTGGGAGGGAAAGCATGGCGTTCCATTCCCAACCCCAGCCTAGGTTGGGGGGAGGGAGGAGACAAACTTCATTAATACATCCCAAAGGTGAGGGGTCAGGGACTGACTCTAGTGATGGATTTTTTTAGTCTATTTGTTTATGCAGGACAACTGAACATACTAAAAAGAAAACATCAGTGGGGTGGGTGTCTGATCCTCCATTGGTATACAACTGTTAAATGCCAGTCTGTTTAGGTAAGGAAACACACTTATTGATATAAATATGCAGAAATAAAAACAGCATGTTTTTTTTGGCTTGGTGCCTGTAGCTGAGCAGCTAGGGTGCCAGTCACATACACCGGAGCTAGCAGGTTCAAATCCAGCCCGGGCCTGCCAAACAGCAATGACAACTACAACCAAAAAATGGCCAGGCATTGTGGTGGGCACCTATGGTCCCAGCTACTTGGGAGGCTGAGGCAAGAGAATCGCTTAAGCCTAAGAGTTGGAGATTGCTGTGAGCTGTGATGCCACAGCACTCTACCCAGGGCAACATGGTAACAAGAGTAACAAGAACCTCTCAGGAGGTACTCTGTCTCAAATAAATAAATAAATAAATAAATAAAAAGCCACAAAAAACCAGCATGGTTTTGAACATGATCCTTTTTAGGAAACCAAAGACTGTAGGGTCATGGTATTTGGAGGGGAAGAGGCATTTCTTGGGAGTCTTGGGCTCCTTTTCTGCAAAATGGGAGTGTTTGGGAGGGTTGATCTTTCTAGCTTCAGAATGCTGCATTCCTGTGACAGTGCGTCCTGACTGTTTTCAACTATATGAGGACAATCTGACTCTGCGTTCTCTCCAGTGGTGGGATGAATAGAAGCTCATCAGTAAAAAGTCTAAGTAGTAGGAGGGCCTACTAGATGTGGAGGAAATCCCTGAGGCTTTCTGTGTCCTGACCTCCCCATCTATAACACGGGAGTACCAGCACGACTTTGAGAGACACCTCTTTTGTCACGAGGTTTGAAATCAGGGGCTGAGAGGACCAGAGGGGCCCCCAACCTAGCTGAGCTCCACTTGCCAGGCCACGGTCTTTTGCTCATTCATCTTTGCTCATTTGCTCATTTGCCCCAAACAGGGGACTTTTTCTAATTTGCAAGAAGGAGCTGTTTATGCTCAAAGCCACCCTGATTGAGATGAGCATGTGATGATGTTATTATCAGCCGAGGGCTTTGACTTTTGCCTAATGAGTGTCTATTTATCCCACCAGTGGAGAGAATGCGGAGTTGGATTGTCATTACATAGTTGAGCACAGTCAGAGATAGTGGCATGAAAAGGCTGAGGACACAGTCCAGGAGTGCAACGTTTTGAAGCTAGAAGATCAGTCCTTCCAAACACTCCCATTTTGCAGGAAAGGAGCCCAAGACCCCAAAGAAATGCCTCTTCCCCTCCAAAAAGAAAAGATTTAGGCCTCATTAGTTAAGTTTATGAAGCTGGCTGGTGGCAGTTGGACTGACCCTTGGTGGCCCAATGACAGTCCTGAACATAGAAACAGGCGTCTCCATTCCCAAGGCATATGCTTGTCACCTGGTTTGTGGCATTTGAGAATTCACTACCCAAGGACTGCTCTGGCCTCCTTCTCAGAGGTCTTCTGCTTTCAAGATGAGGGCTGGCTAGTGTACAAGCACCTGGAGTTGGGACATTTTTCTCGCCCCACTTCTCCCTGATGTCACCCTCTAGGATCCCCTCAAATCCCTCCAGCCTGCCTCTTAATCCAGCTTGTTCATCATCATTGCTCACACTAAAGACCCCAGACTCCAGCTCTCTGCCTCCAAGCTTCCTCTTTCCCACAGTCCCTTCTGCGGAGTTCCATTTCCCATCCCAGCCCCCATCTTCCCACCCTCAGGCGTCTCCCCTCTGGCCCCTGGCTTCCAGCGAGCTCTTTCCCATTGTGTTCTTGCCAGCTGAGCAAACCTTCCCCTTGCTATCCCCGTCCTTCCCAGTGGCTGTTTATCTTGTTCCAAGAGCCCTTGTCCCCACATCGTCACCCTGCCATCATTACTGAAACGATGTCAGCATCCCCTGCACCCCGGGTCTCACTGTCCCTCTAAGCGTGGATGGTGCCCGCTCGGGCTCAGCACGGCTCTGCTCAGTCTCTCCCCTCCCGGGCAGTGGTTCCGTGACTGCTTTCAGACTCCGCAGTTTCTTGCTGCCCACTTGCTCCTTTTCTTCACCTCTGTCTAGCCTCTCTCTGTTCGGAAGCCTCTTCTCCCCGCCTCCATGAGCTCTAGTCCCCAGCTTTTCCATACTCCCCCAGCCCCCAACCCCCGGCTCCCAGCATCCTGACTTCCTTGCCATGCAGCCTGGGCCTCGCGGTGCCGTCTGTGGTCTTGCTGTCCTGGGGAAGCGTGTCGCTCTGCCTGCTGCTGACTGTCCTGCCCATCCCCACCTGTACAAGTCTCCCACCCACTGTCTTCCTCCAGGCCACCAGGAGCTGAGTGGTGCCACGTCTCAGGCCCACTGGTCTCCTTGCCCACACAGGGCTCTGATCGCAGCTGGACCCATGCTTTCCTCATCACCCGTTTGCTTCCTACCACTTTCTCCTTGACACCAGCTCCAAACACCAACTCTCCTCCGGTGTGTTCTTGCCTTCCCGCTCTCTGCACTTGGGCCTGCTCCCTGCTCCTCTAAGGAGACGGAGCTGTCTGCCAGGAGCCCACCCTTTTGTCTATCCGCCCTTCCTTTTCCTGCCACCTCACCCATCTTCTGGTCCTGCCCCCTCATTCAGAGGGAGAAGGACTCCCCCAGCTAATCTTTCCCAGCCATTCTAGATCCCCCCAGAACAACCTTCCTTTTCTTTCCTCCTCCTGCCCCTTCCTTCTCCTCCCTGGGCTGATTCCTTTGGGAATCATCTCTTACCTTCCTGCTCCCTCCCCTACTGTCAGTGGTGAGTGTCTCGCCCTCCACTGGCATTAAACCCTCTTCACACTCACTTCCATGCCCCCGATGCTCTGCCAAGCGTTTCCTGGGACTACCTCCAAATCCAGAGGTCTCCGGTCATCCTCTCAGGGCCCTCCTGGAACCCTCCGGCCCTTCTCTTCCACATCGCTCCCTGGTCTTTTCCCCTGAGCTCTGACTGCTCTTTCCTGGGCTGCTGTTCTTGGAGCACACCCTACGGGGTCCTCAGCACTGCTCTGAGCCCCTCTTCCTTCTTCCCTGGGAGAACACAGGTCCTCCCGACAGCCCAGTCTCCATGAAAAGCTCACTGCATCCCCTTTCTCAGGCTCCCTCTGGCCTTCCCGATAGCCTTTTTTCTTTCTTAGAGCATTTTTTATAGTGAAATATACATAACGTTTACTATCTTAACTATTTTAAGCATACAGTTCAGTGCTACTAAGTTTATTCTCATTGTTGTGCAACAATTGCTCTGACTCTTCCCCAGAACTTTTGTCATCTTGCAAAAATGAAAATTCAATAAGCAATAACTCCTCGTTCGCCCCTTGTCCCAGCCTGAGGCAATCACCATTCTACTTTCTGTCTCTATGACTTTGACTACCCCAGGTGCCTCTTATGAGTAGAAATATACAGTATTTTTACCTTTTTGTCTCTGGCTATTTCACTTAGTGTAATGCAGTGGTTCTCAACCTTCCTAATGCCACGGCCCTTTAATACAGTTCCTGTGGGTCGCAACCCACAGGTTGAGAACTGCTGGTGTCATGTCTTCAGGATTCATGTTGCAACAAGTATCAGAATTTCCTTCCTTTTCAAGGATGAACAATGTTTCATTGTATGTATGTACCACATTTTGTTTATCCATTCAAATCCCAATGAGCACTATCATTTAACATGTTTTTAATGAACTTCCCTTCGCCAGGCCATGTCAAAGGCACAGCTATACTTGGCAGGATAAAACTAATATTGTTTCTGCCTGTGTGAAGCTTGCTGTCTATGTATCACCCTCCTTACTGGCTATGAGCTGTGACTCCCCTAATGTGAGTCCTGTACCAGGGGTACAGACCATCACTGGGTCCTTTGGTGGCCCCCAGCTCTCACTGAGCTCTGCACAGAGTTAATGCCTAGTAAAGGTGTGTAGAGTGAATGAATGAACACAACGAGCATTCCTCAATCGATGGGTTTGACAAATGCATACCTTCTCTTGAAGTCCTTCTCTAGGAGTTTAATCCCCCAGAGAGTATTTGTAGTAGAAGCTACCGCCAAACACAGCATGGATCACTCCAGCTTTTATTCCTGAGAGGTTCTTGTTACTCCATAAATCTTGAGCTCCCCCAATGCAAATTGCCACTGAACAAGCAGAACGACGACACGGGCATTCTTTTTATCGAGGTCCTCGTATTAAGACAGATTAACTCAGAGGGAACAGCCCTGACTGGGTATCTGCCCCATCCCTCATTCTTATTGTGATTAATGAGATGGGGCACATATTTTTCTACTCTGCTTGAAAACATATTGAGTTTATGCCTCATCCTACAATGTTAAATATTGTCTTAGAATTACATTATCTCTTCCACAGATGGATGGGCCCGGTGCCGTGTGTACTGCTGACAGTTTTCTTGAAGTGGAACTAGAATCGGTGAGGGAATCATTCAGCCATGATTGCGGCTGGAAAGCATGCAGAGATCTCCAGTAATACGAGAATCAATAGGTACGCAGTGACTCTCAAAGCAAAGCATTAATGCAAAGATGCACGATGCTGCAGACCAAGAACCAGGGCAGTAAGATGTAGATGTGTCTCTATGGGGGTTAACTAATGAGGAAAAATGCCTTCTTGAACAAGTTGAACTCTGCAAGGGATCATGTCTTCAGAGTTGTAATTTGAGTGCCTTAAAACTGAGTAAAGACTCAATAAATACTTTTGAAGTGAATGAATTTATGTTTTTCAAACTATTTTTGTATTTACTATTTTATTTTGTTCTGAAACTAACCTTATGAGATATACAAATAATGCATTATCATTCCCATTTTACAGGTGAATAAACTGAGATACAAGTAGTATTATGAGTCACTCAGGTTACCAGGTAAAGTAAGTGCCCAGCCTTTTACTCTCTAACATGAATGAACAAGCAACTTTTAATGGAAAAATACCCAAATTGTGTAAAATATTACTATCAGCGAGTTGTAATCTGGTCCATTGCATTTATATCCGGGGACTGGTCTCCCTACTTCATTCATTCATTTTTCAACAAATGTTTGTTGAATAATTAATATGCTGCAGATTTTAGTCTTGATTGTGGGCGAAGGTTAGTGGCGATGGAGAAGGCATCTTTTTTTCTCAGGGAAATCAGATCTTACAGAGGATATGGATGTGAAAAGGGATCATTACAACCAGGTTTCCAAGAGCCAGGATAGAGGCATGCAGAAGTGTGGGAGACTTTCTTTGTTTAGGGAAGCTGGAAAGGAAGGCTTTGGGGAAGGAGGTGATATTTCCATCAGAGGGGTTACCTAGTGAGACACTAAGCCTTAAGGATCCCAGGGCAGGGTCATGCATAAAGACAGAGTCATAACAGCCTGCACCTACTGGGAATCCCAGGCAGAATGGCTGGGCTGTGGGTGTAGGGGGAGGAGTGACAGAGGGAAGACGAAAGAAGCCGCAGGGCTGGAGTCATGGAGCTTTCAATCAGTGAAATGTGTGGAGCACCGACCCAGGGCTGGGGCTGCATTTGATGCTATTGAGCCAGTGGATAGAATGAGATAGATAAGGTTCTTGCCTTCAGGGAACTTTCCTTTTCTTTAATTAAAAAAAAAATGGTCAGTATATTTATCGCAGCTAAATTTACAATTGCCAAGTTGTAAATTTAGGAGACAACCCAAATGCCCACCAATCCAGGAATGGTTTAAGAAGCTATGATATATGTATACCATGGAGTACTATTCAGCCGCTAAAAAAGATGGCGACTTTACATCTTTTGCGTTAACTCAACCTGGATGGAGTTGAAATACATTCTTTTTAGTAAAGCCCCACAAGAATGGAGAAGCAAGGATCCAATGTACTCAATTCTGATATGAGGACAATTGATGCTAATACATGGAGGGGGGGATGGGGGAGCGGAGAGAGGGAAGGAGGAAGGGGGCTGGGGGGTTACAGTGGGTGACACACCTCTTGAGGGCAAGATAAATTATAAGAGGGACTTTACCTAACAAGTGCAAGCAGTGTAACCTGGTTCTTTGTACCCTCAATGATTCCCCAACAATAAAAAAATGTTTATTCCAAATTTAAAAATAGCTTATAATAAAAAGTTCTACCCTTCTGTACCTCTAATCTTACTTCCCAGAGGCAATCACTCTCGTAATTTGTTTCTAGTAATTTTGGCAGTTACTATATATATATATCATTAAATAATCGGCTTCGAATATTATTTCTTCATGTATCAATTATAAATATCTATTTGCTTACAACAACAAAAATTTAGCTCAAGACACTTAGAGCTATTTTTTTCTCCTACTGGCAAACTTTGCACATTTAAATAATACTTAAACTCCTGTGTCCTGTTCCCTCCTTCTTCCTCCCACTGTGTCAGATTTATGATTTATAGACTTAACCCTTACTGTTTCTTCTCTTCCTCCACTTTTCCCTCTATACCTCTACTGGGCAAAACCTCCAATGCTTTACAGAATATACTCCCAACCCTTTTACAGTATGTAATACAAGGCCCTCTGTGTGATCGCTAGACCTTGCCTCCATTTTTCATCTCTTGCCATTATCCACTTTAGCTACAGTCACGGTCATATCAAAGTAAACATCAGTTTATGGAATCTTTTATGCTCTTGTCCTTTTTATCATTGCCTCATAGCCTTCCATCACCTGGAATGGCCTCCCCCTGCAATTCACTGGCAAATCCCGTTCATTTATTTCAGCCTATATGCTATGTCAAGAAATCTTATCTGGTGGATGCCACTTACGAAATACAAAAAAAATTATTGACTATCTGTTATGTTCATGGCATGGTTTAGGTGTTGGGGCTATAGTGGTCCGAGACAGAAAGTCATGTGTTTGCATTCCAGTGACTTAATAAAAAAAACTACTATCATGAAATCTACTGTGTGACAGGATTATACTAAATGACTCACTTATTCCATATACTTCCCCCTCAATTTGGAGATGAGGTCTTGCTCTGTCATCCATGCTGGAGTAGTGGAGTACAGTGGCATAAGCATCGCTCACTGTGACCTCCAACTCCTGGGCTTAAGAAAGTCCCAGATCAGCCTCCCAAGTTGTGTCACTATACCTGGCCAATTTTTAATTCTTTTTTTGGTGATGGGGTCTTGCTAAGTTGCCCAGTCTTGTCTTGAACTCTTGGCCTCAAGAGATCTTCTCATTTTGGCCTTTGACAGGCATGAACCACTGTGTGCCTGGCCATATATGCTATTATACGTGTAATCCTCACAACTTTATGAGCTCCAGAGAAGTGAAATATCCTTTCTTGGCTCACTCCCCATAAGAGGCTGGGCTTACATTAAAACTCAATTTTGTCTGAATTCAAAGCCACTATTCTTAAACTATGCCCTCTGCAATCCCATTACTCCTTACTCACTTCTATTATTGCATTTCTCATAACATTTTGAAATAGTTTGCATCCAAAGTTCCCCATATGAACTGTGGGAGATAAGAAAATATTATCTGACAATTTTCTCAGAATTGTCCAGAACTAGCACCATCCTAGATGCACAGGAGAGGTTAGCATGTACATTACGCACCACAGATGGAGGTGTCTCTTGAAATCCCAGGTTGAGAATGGCTGCTTCTTAAGGGTAGAGACATCTGCCCCTCACTGGGTGCTTGAAAACTTTCTCTTGAACCTGTTATTCCAATTTTTGTTATTAATACATATTCAGTCTTTGGATCGAAAATGAGCTGCTTCCTCTAAAATCTGGTTATTTTCCTGCATTTCTTCTGCTATTTCCCTGTCTATAGTATCATCTCTCTTTCTGGGCTCTCTTGCAGTAGCTTCCTAACAGAGCCAACAGCATCCTTCTTGACTGCTTCCATCCTCTGCTCTAGGAGACTCACCTGTATCAATTTCTGTACTGGTGGCTGCAAAACGGGGAAGCAGCGAGGGAAGAGACCCTCTGGATCCCAAGATGTGCAGTCTTTTCTGGCCCATTGGGAGGACAGGGAGATTTCTAGCTCACCATTACTTGGCCAATCCCCAGGGAAGTCTCGGGACTAAGCATGGTGGTGGTGACCTCACCTTTTGACACACTTTAAGGAGAGAGAATTTGAGATCAGTGTCCCAACCATCATGGAGGGACTTATCACAGCTGAGAGAAAGCACTGTATCCACGCAGTGTGCTGAGCCTCGAACCCTTCATGGAGCGTTCATTCTACTGAGGGGATTTAGACAATAAACTAGGAACCAAATACATTAATCATGGCTTGCTAGTAAAAGGAACTGAGCAAAGACAGAGACAAGGAAAGGCAGAGATCACAGTGTGCATTCCATTCCTGAGGTGGTGATTTTTTAGCTGAGCTCCAAAGGATGAACAGGGAATGACAATACAGAGTCAAGAAACGGGTGGCTTTTTACAGCAAGTTCGAAGGGCCCGTGGCTGGGACCAATAGATGGGCAGTGGATGTGGGGAGAAAGGTTATAAGCAAAGGTCAGAGAGGTGGGCAGAGCCAGGTCATGCAGGGATTTAGCCCAACATTTTATTTTGAGACTGGTGGGAAGCCGTTCAAAGGTTTTTATAGTGAAGTAGCATACTGGCATAACTTGCTCTGTATTTTTAAAGTTTACATTTTTCATCGAGAATGAATTAGAAGGGAGCAGAAGAGGAAGCAGGAAGGCCAGTTAGGAGGCTATTGGTGTCTCAGGTGAGAGATCCAGGTGGCCTGTGCCAGGGTGGTGGAAGAGAGGGGGTAAGAGGGAAAATATCCTTTAGAGGTGGAATTCCCAGGGTTTGCTCTCACAGGGGACATGGGAAGAAGGGTGAAAGAGGAGGTGAAAGAGGAGGTGATGTAGAGTCACAGCCTCGGGTAATGCTTGAATGGGAAGAGGAAGCAAGGACAGAGTGACAGGGAGAAGCAGGAAGGCTGGGCTGTACCCCAGAGCAGATGGGGACCCACTGAATGGTGCCAAGCAGGTCACTTGGACAGCTGGGTGCAGGGACGGGCAAGGAATCTGGGGCAAGGGGCGCGTCCAGGGCCTGAGGTGGCATAGAGACCCCAGGCTGCTTAGGGCCTGCAGAGACACCCCAGGGGCCAGCTCAGTTAGGATTGGGGAGGGAAATGAGGGTCCTGTCTGGCAGGAGTTAGTGACTCAATGAGGCAAGGGAAGCCCACTGGGCTGAGAGGAATCTGTAAGCCTTTGGTTCCCTGAGTAGGGTGTAACTTGAGCTGGGCTGCTCTGGGATTCTCAGGTGGGAGGGTAATGAATTCCCTGCTAGTGGGACTCCTGCTGACAACTCTCAGACCCTGTGGGTCCCCAGGATCTCACAGCTCTGCAGCTCACCTACAGGGTAGGGAGGGGGCCCAGAGGCCTGCAGCTTTGCAGAATCTTGGGCATCACAGGTCCAGAATGAATGTGCTATTTTAAGATGGTTGAACTATTTGGAGGGAGGACAGAGAGCTGCCTGTTACAGGAGAAATTCAGGTAAACTGATAAGTTCTTGGCAGGGGGCTTCAAACAGCAGGTAGGAGTTATACCAGATGGCCTAAATCATCTCCCTCCTCCCAGAGGTCAAGGCCCCCCCCTAGGTTCTTGCGAGCTTGGGAGGAGCTCTGTGTCGGGTCAGGCACTCCTGAGATGACTGGAATCCCATTCCGTGTAGAAAAGGTTGAAAAGACATTGCAACAGGGAACCTGGTAGTCCAAGGACCTGTCTGTGGTGGCTGTAGGGTTCAGGGAATTGCTTCGTGTGAAACAATAGGGGCAGGACAGGCCAGAGACCTCAGTGGCCACCTCACACATCAGAGCATTCATGGAAATCATCATTCAGAGAAATCATCATTCTAAGAGGCCCAAACCAGCATCTTTCAACTCTGCCTATAACACAAGGCAGCCAAGGGGCATTAGAGCATCCCTAAAGACAGCACAATGAGAGGATGAGGAAATTCAAATGCAAAAGGGGGGCACATTCATTGAAAAATTATGAAGTAATTTTGGTTTAGTGCATCAGCCAGCAGTAGCCGCCATTCACAGGGTGAATGAACATGTATGTGGCCACAGATATTATAATAAAACCCACATGGACACCTACAGAAATCTCCCAAACTAACAAATTCTGGTTGCCACAGCTTTGTGGCTAGCTGTCCCAGAGTCAGGCCCTCCCAAGAGGCATCTCTCCCTTACCCGATGGCCTTTACTCAAGGTGACCATGCCCAGGGGAAGGCTGTCTCTCTAGTTGGGCAGAGAGGCTCTTTAAGTCTCTGATGGAGACAGTGTTCTGGGAACAATGATTTTTTTTTTCCTGCATATAGTTCTTAGATCAGGCATCATTGGACTCTTTTTCCAATTCTGCATTCTTTCTGGTTTTCTTCCTATTATTCTGTTTAACAAGTTACAATGAATACCAGCTGCTTTTCCTACTAGAAAAAAACCAAGGAGCATAGACTATGAGTTCTGGTAGGGTAGCAGCAGGAGGCAACCAGCGAATGAGGCTTGTGATGAAGGGGAGATCTGGGTGGTCTTAGTGTAAACATGATGAGCCCATCAGGTGCTAATGCAGTGGGCTTTTTACAAAATATGAGATTTGACTTTCAAAGTTGAGCAGGATTCAGAGGGGACAGGAAAGACTGAAAGAACGCTTTGGGTGGGACATTGGGGAAACAGCCCGGCTTACGGCTGTGGAAGCTGCTTACAGTAGGAGGCAGACGGATTGGTAAGGATGTGGAGAAATTGGACTCCTTGTAAACTGTTCATGGGAATGTAAAGTCATTCAGCCACTGTGGAAAAGGTAATGGCATCGCCTCAAAAAATTAAAAACAGAATTACCTACAATAATTCCTACAATAATATGGTCCTACAATTCCACTTCTGGGTTTATATCCAAGAAAACTGGAAAGCAGGGTCTGGATCTTTGCCCATGTTCATAGTGGCATTATTCACAACAGCCCAAAGTTGAAAGCAATGCAGGTGTCCCTCATTTGATGAATGTTTAGACCAAAAGTGCTCTATACATACAATGGAATATTACTCAGAGTAATAAAGGAGGAACTTTCTGACACATGTTCCAGTGTGGATAAACCTTGAGGACATGAGTCTAAGTGAAATAAGTCAATCTCAAAAGGACAAATACCAACTGATTCTGCTTATCTGAGGGCCCTGGAACAATCAAATTCATGTAGACAGAGTTGAATGGTGGCTGCCTGGGAAATGGGAAATGATTGTGTAATGGATATAGGGTTTCAGTCTGAGATGACGAAAACATTTTAGAGAGGGATGGTGGTGACAGTTGCACAACAACGTAAACATACTTAACGCTATCGGATTGTGCACTTAAAAGTGGATAAAATGATACATTTTATGTGTATTATTAAAAATTACAATTATAAAAAGAAGCAGAGTGCCTTTCAGGCCTAATCAGGGGGGAGTAGGGATTGACTACATTATCATTTCTGTGGTCTCAGTGCACAGCACAGCACCTGGGGCTTGGGAGGGTTTAGGGTTTGAGGGAACCAGGGTGTGTTGAACCCAAACAAATACAGACAAGCAGCAACTTCTCAGAGGAGGAGCTGGAAAGGAAGGCTGAGCTGGCTGAGTCCTGACTTAAGGACTTTCAAAGTTGAGCAGGATTCAGAGGGGACAGATAAGACCGAAAGAATGTTTTGGGTGGGACATTAGGGAAACAGCCTGGCTTACAGCTGCGGAAGCTGCTTACAGTAGGAGGCAGATGTATTGAGAGGGACCCTGTCGGCCTGCTGGCCATTCTACCTGCTGATTACAGCCTGATGTTTGGCTGGCTATGTGGATGTGCCCGCAGGCAGAGAATGCACTAATTGGTCAAGGAAGGGATTCATACCAATCATCATATGTTGTATTGAGTACTTAAAAATCCCACTCACGACTTAATAATGCTTAATGTCTTATGTGAGGGTGGTTAACTTGAGTCCTGAGCTTGTCTAGCCCTGCAAAAAAGAAAGAAGGTCTGATCTTGGGGAAAGCAGCGGGAAACAGCCACCCTGCAGGGCCTGGTTGACTTTCTTGAGAGAGATTTTCCCCCATCACTCATTAGATGTGCAGAGAAAGTACATGCAGTCCCTCTCAGATTGTTCTGGCCTCTAGCCTCAATTAACATCTGTATGTGGATGTGCATTTCCTTTCTGAATCTTGCTACCCAAAGTGGTTTTTTCAGAGCAGCAGCAGCAGCAGCTGGGAACTCGTTAGAAAAGCAGACTTCCAGCCACGTCTCTGACCTACTGGATCAGACCACACATTCTACCTGGACCCCCAGGTGATTCTTATGCCTGACAAATGCTGAGAAGCTCTACATAGGCCATGTCATTCAGTGTGTCCCAAGTGTGCCCAGTCATAGGCAGCACTGGGGGGTGCATTGCTGAGGAGATGACCAGGCTCCCCTGATGCCTAGGCTCCCTCCTGAGAGATTCTGATACAACCGGTGTTTTTACTTTAGTGGGAATAATAAACAGGTTAGAAATGGGACATGAGTCATGTGTGGAGGTGCTCCCTTCTGTGGACACACAGAGAAGAGGGAGACTCAAGATCTTTAAAATATGCTTATTTCTGGGACAGCAACACATAGACCATCGTGCCCATGGCCATGTGTGGAGGCATCTCTGTAATGGAAGCTTCCAGAGGAAAAGAGAATTGAAGTTTTTGGAATGTTTATAAGCAACCTGTAGTAAATTTGGGGTTATTCAACATTTAAATAACAATTCTGGCTTTGACCTTTTCCAACATAACGATTTCAACCTCATCTCTCACCAAAGCATCTTCAACACATCCTTGGTTTCCTCTGATACATTAAATGAAGCTTATTTTTTTTAGGATGTAGCTGAGATAGAAAGGTTTAAGGAAAATAGGAGTATCTTCAGCTATGGGGAAGGCCGTTTTAAGAGCAAATTAGATCAGTTAAAGCTTTCCGTACTCACCTGAATTCACTCGTACAATTCCTCCCAGTCTTTCCTTCTTTCATGCTTCTCAATGAAAATAAAGTCTGAAATCTGAAAGAAATGAGCCTTCTACCTTCTAGGCAACGATCTCACTCTGAGTCCTCGTGAATCTCAGGATTTTTTTTACCATGAATGAGTCCTCCCTCTCCCCCCACCCTGCTATCCAAATTATGTAAGAATCAATGACACACAAATGGGAATCAACATTTCTTAACATGTCTCTCTTCTTTTGTTCCAGTTTATTTCTAATAGAAGGCCTTTTACAACAACACAAATAACCTTTTAGGTATGCCATTATAATATAGACTTTGGGGGCATTAGAGAGCCAGGAGGAACAAAGGTCAGGGTGGGGAGAGACATTTCAAAAGAAAGAGAGAATTAGAGAAGGAGCTTTATTTATAAGGTCATTGAGAGGAAGTTTTTGAATTCAGCAACTGTGATCTGTTTCTGTGATATGTTTTTGGGATTCAACTTTGCAATCAGAAGAAGAAAGACCTGGTAGAGGCTTTAGTCACCACTCCCTTACCCAGGATTTTTGGTGGCGTCATGGGTATATGGTGACCAGTGGAAGTGGCCACATCCCCTGACATGCTCCTGGTGTCGCTTACAGGGAAGGGGAATAGGTCTCTGCAGAGAGGAAAGGCCACTGCACTACCAGAGAGGGGATGCTGGCTCTTTTTCCACCCAGGCAATGATAAAAGGGGCTCCTTTAATTAATTCCTTCATGTGCTCTGGCAAGTATAAAATGTCCCTGGTCATTGACATTCTTAAAGCCCCCTAAGAGTCCCTGGTGGTCAGTGGTTGCTATTTTAAAGGTGAAAAATATTAGTTCAGGGAATCAATCAATGAATAAAGCCCTATTTGTTTAGTATCCACAATGTGCTCAGCACTGTAACAGTTGCAGTGTTGTGCAAATAGAGCATAAGACATGGCCCCAAATCTGTAGGAGGCTGTTTCTACAATGCTTATGAACAAGTGTTAGATTTCAGAAATGTCTGAGTTTGGATCTCAATTCTACTTCTTTGGGAAGTTGCTTGATTTTCCTGAACCTTAGTTTTCTTTGCTGTCAATGGAAGTACATTGATTCTTAAAAGAAAGTATGTCCAATACATATAATACTTGTAATCTGTTTAAAGAAAAATATCAATAACTAGTAGTGAAAGAATGGTCTTAGGGGAAATCAGAAACATCTACACAAAACAATTTGTAAAGAAAGATAGCACTGATGTTGATAGATGAAGGAAACAAAGAGCACAGTGTACCAACTTCCAAGCATTATCTGATCAGGTAGGACCCTAGAAAGTTATGTTACAGTTGAGATAGTTTCACAGAGTTAAGAACTGATTGAGTTGAACTCTTCTGGTAGGCCTTCAAGAAACAGAGGATTCGGGGGAGGAGCCAAGATCTGTAAAAAAAGCGGTCTGTAGCCAGCTTTCCGTCCAGAAGGAGAGTTAAAGGACAGAAACTCAGAAAGAAAGCCAATGGTTTGGATCTGAGCCAAAAGAAAAGGTCAAAGAACACACATCAACCCTGCTGGGGTGACCTGAGACCCCGAGGACACAAACAAAAAGCTCAGATTTCAATCCAGAGTAACAGATTCTCTAGGGTAAGACAAAGACCAGCTGAAAATAAGACAGAGCCACTTAACCCCACCACACCGAGAAGGTTCCCAGTTTCACAAGCAGTAGCACTCTATGAGTCCTTGGAAAAACTCTAGGGGG